>PVKS010034670.1:0-20674 GCA_004027875.1 Aplodontia rufa
AAAACAAATCAAACCTATTTTTTCCCTTCATGTTCAGCAGTCATGGAAATATTCTCTCATTTACAATATGAAAATAAATGAAACGCTGAGAAATGAAACAATGCTCTATTTTCTCCAAATTAGAGCAGACAGATTAGTGTCAAATTAATCTTATTCAAGGATTTGTGCTTTCAAAGAGTCTCACTGGCCAGGGCAGTAGTTCTTCCTTAGACTCTTAACTTGATGGGTGAAGTAGCTACTGTGTTGCTCAGGATTTGTTTCCATTTGCTGACCTTGCCCTGACTTCCTCATCCTGACTTACTTTGCTAGTCTCTGTGCTTGATCAGCACTGGGGAGGGAGGTGGACTAATTTTCTATGGAGATCCCATGTGATAAAGAAGTAGACCTTCTCTGACCCAAAATATCTACAAGTTTCTCAATGCTAGTCTATTCAACTATTTCTGATAACTTCTTTGTGTTGGTCAGAAAAGTTTTGGTTGTCCCCAATCCCAGACTTTTCCTGGGATAGACCTTCATTATGGACACCAAGTCTTATTTGTATGTTTCTTTCTTTCTTTCTTTCTTTTTCTTTTTTATTTTTTTTAGTACCAATGATTGAACCCAAGGGAACTGAACTGCTGAGCTACATCCCCAACCTTTTTCAACTCTATTTATTTTTTATTTTGAGACAGGGCCTTGCTAAGTTGCTTAGGGCCTCATCCTCCTGCCTCAGCCTCCTGACTTGACCCACGATGGACTAAAGATATAATCAAGTACCAAACCTGATTCATTCCTTTGGTTTCAAACCCTTAGTTTCTAACAAATACTTGTACCTCACAAGCATTAGAGCAATATGGAAATATAGCATGTTTAAATTCATGTGGACCATATAAATTTGAATCTGTGCACATTTACTGAACTCAGGGAACCCAAAATTTTCTCATGGGTAAATAGGAATTAGGACATACCTCCTTATTTATTATGAAGACTTAAAAACTAATTAATATAGATTATATTTTTAAGATGATAGTCTGTTTTTCAGGATTCAGGGGTAACTCATATTATCCAAAGACAAGGGTAATAAAATTACTCATAATCAAACTGGGTAGAATGCTGCTATGACTTTCATTTCTGTCCTCATTACTGGTTTATAACACATGTTCTTTCTTTGTCCGTTGGGTCCCATTCCTCTGCAACCCCAAACCACAGAGTAGAAATCATAGCTGAGTCACCTGGAAAAAAAATATTATTTCTCTCTTTCAGTCCTAATTTTAAGGAAAAGACATATTTACCTAGCTTGGATACCTGCCCACACCTATTCCTGAGTGAGGGAGAAAGAGAATCCTAAAGGGCCCTACAAGAAAAAGTTTATTCTTCTAAGCCAAAACTGACAGTAGGTGGGTCAGAAGGTATATCTAATTTTGAGGCAGAAAGAATCAGGATTTTACTAATACAGAGTTTATGTATTAAAACACACAGTAAAAAGACATTGTTCAATACAGCTTTATATGATGGTGGAAAAGAACACTTAAAATACAGTCATAACAAAGAAACAACTATTCAATTCTAATTAACTTAAATAGCCAAATGTGACTACTGGCTGTTTCGTTGGACAAAGTAGCCATCAAATGTTGTAGTTAGCAAGTAGAAACTGTTAGCATGAGATAATCTATAATTGCTTAATGAGTGTGTAGAAGACTGTCTGAAAGGACAAACCTTTTCCAATACAGAACTTGAAGGTCACAGAACAGATTGACCTTTTGTCTCTTAACATTCAGAAATGGAATAAGCCAATTCTGTAATTTTTATATTATATATAATCACTTCTGTTCTGTATATAGCTGGAAATAGATGTATCCCGGGAGTGGTAGGTCTCAGAAAGAGCAGACATGACTGAAGGCATCACTGAAAGGTGCTTTATCTCCAAGTGTAAGAGAAATTTCTCGAAGTTGGAGAGTGGAGCCAAACAAGAAGAGAGCAAATATATTAACAGTCTTTGCCTAGCCCACAGTTTCCCTTGAGAAAAGCACTGCACAGAAGTCCTTTACAAATTATTCAGTTCCAATCACATTACAACTTCAAGTAGGAAATGGACTACTTACTCCCATTTTATCTTGCACATGTTCTTGTGCTAACAGCTAAAGTTGCAATCATGAAGAGAAGCAGCTTTTGTTTTCATAGAGCTTATTGTCTAGTGGTTGAAAAAATTAAATAATGCCATCAATAAGTGCCATGGAAACATTTTAAGGAGAAGAAAGAGCCATTTACTCAGTTCTGTAGGACAAGAAGCTTAGGGAATGTGACTCTTGCTCTGAGAACTACGAAGGGAATACAGGATAATTAGGTGAGGAAGGCAAGGATAGTCAAGTAGAGAAATCAACATGCAAAAGCTGCTGGTGGGGAGCACAGAGAATACGAGTGGTTGGCGCACACCCAGTGTGCATGGAAAGAGAGAAAACTGTGACAGGGACAGCGTGAGGAGAATGAATAGGTATATGCCATTAAAGAGCTTACCTTCATCAAAAAGCAGCGGAAATTCATTCATGAAGCAAAGAGAAAGGGAAAGACTTGGTGATGTAAGTAGATTCACTCTAGTTTGAAAGACAGATGGGAGCATGGTATTAGTTAAGTATCTAATACAATATCTGATGAATTCATGATGATAATTTGACTCACGGTGTTGGTAGAAATAGAAATTGATGTATAGGAATGATGCTGGTGAGTTGATTCTTTGATTAGAGAAAATTATTAGATATTGCAGATAAGTGTGACATAATTTTTGGATGTGTCACAGTTGCATAAATATTTGTATATTTTACTGAGAAAAGAGACGCTAGGAGTGCACATGGTTTGGAGGAGTTAGGAATAATTATATATTCATTTTTTATGAGGGTGGCTTTTGAGAAATTTGAGTGAGAAAACAGAAAGTTAATATAATTTTGAAGTTTTTAGAAGTAGTCAAGTCTAGAGACAAATTTGCCAGTCATCTTCCAATAGGAGCAAGAAACACTTGGGATGGAAGTAAGGCAACCTAGGAAAAACAATATTAAGTAAGAAAGGAGACCACCTAGAAGAAATGATTCTTGGATTATTTGAGTTGTCAGTGACTGGACAGATGAAAATATGGCTACAAAGACAGATAATGAGTAAATAGAGAAAGAAAAGGACAAGGACATATATTGTAAGACAAGGAAAAAATATGTTTCCAAAGAAGAAATGGTCAACTGAGCTGGATGCAACTAGGGAATTAGTAAGACAAATAGTACAAGATGACCATTACCTCTGGAAACCTTGGAGAGAACTATTATGACAGTAGAATATTCCATCCAGTTAATTAGGCTATAACTTTAGTAAATGGCACATACCATTAGCTCTGTATATATAAAACACAAACATTTATTTGCTATAATTAATAGGTAGTACTTGTACTAATGTCTATCAATTAAGTTATTTAAGCAAATTATTCTTATCATTCTGCAGTGGAAAGGTCACAAATTATTTTAGAGATTAGCAAAATCCTTAACTATTTAACTTTAATTAGACTATTTACTTTAATTTTAAAAAATCCTGTACCAAGAGCAAAAACCATGAAAGCTTTTCATAGTCTCTTTATTCATAAAATTAATGCAATTGAAAAAGATGTTAGTGTTTCATTGAGTTGTAATACAGGCTTAGGAATATGTAATTTAAACATTGTATTCTAGAGATGGTGTTAAAATTTGTGGTATTTGGAATGTAAGTAAGTGGTAAGAGTTTCTTCATTGAGTACAGAATTTCTCTGAGAACATCAGCATTCAGTAAACGTATTCGGGGTCGAATTAATTCCACTTAAGGCTATTTTTTATGTATAAGAGTCAAAATACAGATCAAGATTGTACCTGTGGAAGGAAAATACATTAATCTTTTCTTTTTTCCTTTTAAACATTGTTAGTTCTCGCATCTTGCTAATATTCAACTTGTACCCTGAAAATAGAAGAATTAGGAAATAGAAGCTTGAACCACAAATGTGTTGATGGAATCTATCAAAGTGGGATGCATCTTGCTTAAAAGATCGATGTTGGTTTTAAAAAGTTTGATTTAAACGAATGCTCTTTGTTACCGGTTAAGAGGTAGGATTATATGATTATCGAGGATTTGTTCCACTCTGATGAAACTAAACAGAGTGCTTTTCCCACACAATTACAACAACACCGATAATAACAAAAATGAAGGAGGCAGCTCAGGTAATGGTGTTGACTGTGGTATCCAGGCGTATTTGATATGCCCACTTTACTTTTAAGACACCTGTTTATCAGAATGGACGCAGTCAGCTGTCTTGTTCCTCTAAAGAGGAAGCTGCCTTAGACCTATTGACTCATGGAGGGTGAGGCAGGAAATGGAGGTTGTAGCAAGAGTAGGGAGTGAGAGGGTAGGGTAGGAATTACAGTGGACAATAGGATTTTAGCCAGTCCTATAAATTCAGGGAGAAGTTCCATGCGATTTTCATTATGGCTGCTAGGCTGTTAGAATTGTCCCTTTGAAATATGTCCAGAGAGAGATTTTGCTTTAAGTGGATATTTTGTCCTCTACTAGTAATGTAGCCTTTCTTACTTGGACTTGAATCCACAATTATCTATAATTCTCTAAATCCTTTAACATTAAATCAGTTTTATAGCTTTCTAGATACAGTGTGTGTGTGTGTGTGCGTGCGTGTGTGTGTATGTGCACATGTCTTAGAGAAGTATCTGTATCAGTTAAATATTCCATTTTTATAGGAATTTTAAACAAATATGTGCTGAGGAGAAGAAGGTAAACATTCTCGTGATCGGAGCCACCCATCCTGCTATGATGTGGCAGGTGTGCTTATGTTGAATGCAAATGCTCACACAATCATTAAAGAGTAAATAACAATTTTTTCTATTTTTTTTTTTTTTACTAGTCGTCCATGACATTCTATGATTCTAAATACACAGTTGAGAAGAGAGCCTTTACCAAGTAAAATTTTCCTTTTGGGATTCAAATTTAGGCGTGTTGAGAGGGAACACGTGCAGCTCATTTACCTTTAGAAATTTAGTAACTGTGTTAAATGCGTTAGTCTTATGTGGAATTATGTATCACTTGTAATTGAAGCTTTCCATTAAACCCAAAAGTGCTTTTGTTCGATTACTTTAAAGGGATTTTTTTCATTTTTGAATTCAGAGTTACATACTACGGTTAGTTAAAATTCCAAAGCATTCCTCCTAATACCTTCTTGAAAAGAAGGAGATAAATAATATATATGTAATCTGTTCGGTTAAAGCTGTAGTCTACACATTGGGATGAAGCTATTTGTGGTAAATTCACCTCTTTTTATTGAGGACCTGATGTTAATGAGACAGCATTTTGAAGAGTACATTCATTAGTCATTTACTATTTATGTCACATTTCTGAGTCAGAATGGAATTTGGGTTGGATGCAAAGCTCCGTAAACCATATCAGGATGACAAGCCTCAGAATACATGAAATCGTGCATGGCCTTGATTCCTGAAAGGACATAAGGGAAATTACCACTACTACTCCTGTTCAGTAAGATGACAGTAATAATACTTAGTTTTGTTAGATTCCATCTCATTGCTGCCATTAGGGACAATGCTGGGCTCTGTCAATTTAAGGCAATAGGCTATATCCTTGGGAGTATATTTCTTTTTCTGTTCTTGTCCTTTTTTTTTGTAACTTTATAGTTTCATTATTTTTTTGTCCTGGCCTCCCACATTTTCTTTCTGTTTAACATTCAGTTTCAAGAACTGAAAATATTTGTATAGCCAATCATAACTACATCTTATAAAATGTGGAAGTATAGTATAATTTTTTTATTATAAGCCATGGTAAAGTTTACAGTGTATTTTAATTATGGATGTAGTATAAATTCTAATTCCCATCATGCTGCATGCTTACACATATGCTCAGGCAAGTTGTATAACATCTTAGTACCATGATTTTCTCATCTGTAACATGGTGAGCAATAATAGTATTTTCATGGATTATTGTAAAGAGTCATGGTTAAATAAATAGGTTAATGTTGACTGTAGGTCAGCAGGAGTTTTTACAGACTATACTATTTCTACCCCTGTAAGCCTTTTTTTGTTTTACCTAAGAAATCTGTAAATCATACATTTGAAAATAGAACTCATTTATCTGGTAGTTATGGACAAAAAGTAAACGGAAGGAAGTAGTGGTCACAGTCTTCTATCTTATGACCACTGTGGAAGGACACAGCTGGCCTAACCATGCTCTTGTCCATCACTCATATTTGCTTTACATCAGACCAACTTCTCTGGTTCAGCAGCTAAATTCTGCCAGTCCCCATGTTACTGTTCATGAGAGAGAAGGAAGAATACTGCCAATGTTGAGGTGAAGTCGGAGTTCATTTAGGTGACATGAACCACAATGCCCACTGATGTTCAGCCTTTTTCTAAGGTCTATTCTAAGCTACTATTTTTTTATTTTATTTTTTTAATAGAGAGGGACAGTGAAAGAGAGAGAGAGAGAAAAAGAGAGAGAGAATCAATTTTGGCTTTTGGTGCTCTAACACTTCATTGTGTACGTGGGGCTGGGGTTTGAACCCAGGTCTTCACGCATACCAGGCAAGCACTGTAACTGCTGAGCAACCGCTCCAGCCCCAGCTATTAGGTTTTAAATCAGCTAGTTTCTTCCCTAAAGTTTTCCCATTAGAAATGTTAGATTGCGGGGCTGGAGTGGTGGCTCAGTGGTTTCTGCGCTTGCCTGGCAAGCACGAGGACCCGGGTTCAAACCCCAGCACCATGTACACAACTGAGTGTTGAAGCAACTAAGGCCATGTGAAAAATTAAATAAAGTTGTTTTTCTCCTTTTCTGTCTCTCTCACTGTCCCTCTCTCTTTTAACTAACTTAAAATAGACCATATACATCTCAGGCTAATTTACTCAATTGAATAAAAATACAAAGGGATATTCAAAATAAGCATTATATACAGAGCAGTTGGTATATCTTATCTCTCAGTTTACACAATAATCATTTATGGAAAAGTGTTTTTGCCCCAATTTTATTGATGAAAAGGAGAAGTTTAGGTCAACTGTGTATTACAAGATGAAGCCCTGGCAAATAATATACATATGCCTCCAAATCTCAACTTTTTCTACTGGATTAGATGGCTCTTAGTTTGAATAAAGATTTAAGATGTTTTCTTATAAAAATAGAATTTACTATAGTCTATTTCATAACACCTAAGCATACTGTGTGGAAAAACTGCCACATTTTTCTTTAATTAAAAAAGCTAACCAAATTATATTAGTATGTTGTGTACATGTTCAAATATGGAGCAAAGAATCCCACCATGAAGTACAACTATAATGCACCAATAAAAAATGTGGAGACAGAACTGGCGCGGTGGCTCAGAGGTTGTGGCACTTGCCTGGCATGTGTAATGACTTGTATTTGAACTCCAGCACCACACACCCAATGAAGTATCAGAGTAATGGAAGCCACATGAAAAACTAAATGGAGTTGATTCTCTCTTTCCCTCTCACTGTCCCTCTCTGTCTTTAGAGAAAACTGTGGAGACGGAAAAAAAAAATAAAGAAATAAATGACTCAGAATAATGAGGAAACTGAGGAAGGGAATTTGGTAAATATAAGATGGTAAAATTCTACACTACAAAATAAAGTACTCAAATGAAAAATAAAATGAATACTCAAAAAGAGATTCCAATTTTAAGAATTTTACAAATGCCATTTTATGATTAAAGATTGATTGCACTAAAATCTCAATTGACTAAGACTTTGGATGAGGGAAGGACTCTAGAAGACTCCTGCCTCAAAACATACAACAAAAGGAAATTCCTTTTGATTAAGATTTGGGTAAATATATGGAGATGCATACTCTGAAAATGAAATAAATGGAATACAGTTCTTTCTTGACATAAAACCAAAAAACATCATGTTTTAGGGGAAAAATTTAAGAAAATGATGTCAGCATATGCTGAGTGGGGGTAAGTGTGGATCTAAAGTATATAAAAATACTAATTTTGTCTATACTATGTATGCATACATATATGTTCAAAAATTTCTTCATAAACAGAACAATGAAGGGAGGAAATATATCACAGTAATAATAATCCCTTTCAAATGTGGGTGAATTTATTTTATTATTTATTTATTTACTGCCCCATCAGTGTTTCTTAAGTTCTTATGATGCATATTCATTACTTTTAAAATGTTGTATGTGGAGCTGGAGCGGTGTTTCGGTGGTTAAGGTGCTTGCCTGGCATCCACAAGTACACGGGTTCAAACCCCAGCAACCCACGTGCACAACTAAGTGTCAGAGCAACTAAAGTCATGTGAAAAACTCAATAAAAATTGATTCTCTCTGTCTCTCTCTTTCTCTCACTGTCCTTCTCTCTTAAATAAATAAATAAATAAAATGTTGTATGTGTGTGTATGCTAACTCTGTAAGTATTAAAAATTACAAGTTATGCTAAAGATATAAAGCTGTATAATAAAGTCAGTTATATGTTATCTTTATCTTAAATGTATGTAACTTTTAGTTAAATTCCAAATTTGCTGTGATAACACCCTGTCTTTTAAGGGTCTTTGTCCTAGTACTTAATACAGCTCCAGGCATAGAGTGAACAATCAAACTTGGTTTGGCAAATGAATGAAGTTCAAATTTTATGGATAACTCTTGGGAAGATTTGAAGCAGACATTTAGCCTAACTAGATGTTTTCCATTTAATTAGTATTCAGAAGAACAAAGAATATTGCAGAAGGATTTTTGTAAGCAATGATTAAAATATCAAAGTAGAATTGAATATGTGGCTAGGATGCTCCATTTTCTGTAGACGATTCCAGCTGTGCTAATTTATATTGTGCTGTGGGAAATAAGAAAAGGTCAGAATCATCTTTACTTTGCAACAGTATAATGACACTTTGTGCAAAATGTTATTCTTATTTTTGTTTTCATTTTGCTTGTTTTTCTTCTTCAAAGACTTTTGAAATTAGCCTTCACCTCCATTATCTAAACCAAAAATAAAATCAGTTTAAATATTTTGAATTTAGAGGAAAAAAATGTGAATGCCATGCCTACACATACTAAAATATATTGGGAAAGACATAATTCTTTTTTTTAAGAGAGAGGGACAGTGAGAGAGACAGAGAAAGAGAGAAACAACTTTATTTAGTTTATCACATGGCCTTAGTTGCTCCAACACTTAGTTGTGTACGTGGTGGTGGGGTTTGAGCCCAGGTTCTAGTGCTTGCTAGGCAAGCACCTAAACTGCTGAGCCACCGCTCCAGCCCCTCATAATTTAATCTGATTCTAGTTTATAACCATGAAAAGGAAGAGAATATGAAGTACCTCCTCCAAATAGTTTCAGTCACTGCCAACTTAGGATGCCATGTACACTTCTTCAAACTTTCTAAGGATCAGTACTTTGTGATTCTGATAGGAAAATGACACACTGTGCTGTTCAAAAAATTTCAAATGTGTTAATTAATTTGACCTTCATAGTAAGTATAATGCCTAGAATATTGTGCGTACCCTCATTTTGCATGTAGGATACTGACATTCCCAAAACTTAAATAATTAGTCTGAAATTTCACAATCAGTCTTGGGATTTACACTGGAGTTCAGGTATGTATTGTCATAATTGCTGCAGGTGAACTTTGGTACTTACACTTGTCCATTAACTCTTGTGGTCATTATACACAATTATGTGATTGTATACTGAAATTACAGCATTGTAACAACAACAGTGTGAATAAATTATCTTTCTTATTCCTTTTAACAGGCATTTCTCAAATTAAATTGATCCTTATTCCAAATTCTAATCCCCTTGAAGACCCCTTTTGCATTTTGTGTGATTTTTGATTATACAGTAGTTTCTTCTCATGCTGAGATTTGGTATGCCTGAGGGGTCTTTGAAGCACCCTTTTCCTAGATTTTTCCATTTTCATTTTTTTTCAGTTTTTATTTCCTGTTGAGTTATCCATTCTCCTGTTGAAATGTCACTATCACAATACATTCAACTTACATACTTAAGTCTAGAATACTTCTGTTATCTCCAAAGGGTCATCTTTCCTTTAGAATATTCTCAGATCAGCTTTGAAAAAATAGTATTCAATATATGTTCTTAAAATATTGCCATGGTCTTGTTACTTCCCGGAATAAAATCTTTAATATGTTAATTAATCTACTATCTAATAAACCTCGCCACACACTGTATCCTGGCATTCCAGGCCTGCCTTTATTTATTTATTTATTTTTTTTCCATGCATGGGCTCTGCATTTTTGCTCTTACAGATGATTTTTCCCACTGGCAGGGTTGTGATGTGTTTTTTTTATCATTGTTGGTTGACCACTTGGATACTGAGAAAAGCAGATTCAATCCATGTTCTCCTTGTGCTTTTTATATACATGTATTTTTATCCAATAGTGGCATTATTAGAGCAACTCATTGCCTTGCAATGATCAGGATTGCTAGCAATTAGTGATAATGAATTATGTTAAGTAGAAATGAACTTTTTCAATGTAAATATTTTAAGTGGTAGGAAATTCTCAGAGACCCCCCAAGGGCCCCCAGAGACAGAAAGCAAAGCATTACACATTGATGTTTTATTGTCCAATGTAAGTTATGAAGGGGGTAAGATTTGATTTTATATTATTCTTAACTCAATAAACAACATTCCAAGTGTTGATAATTTGAAATGAACTGGAATCAGGTGGGGAAAGTTCCAAAATATGCTATTCTACATTATTTACCACATATATCTTTAGGATAATAAATAGCACTTTCATTTTATTCTTTATAACAAAACATATTAATCTTTAGAAGCAAGTTATTAGGCATTGTTTGTAATTCAAAATCCATGCATGGGATGATCACTCTCTTATATTCTACAGTGCATTTCCATGAAATAGAGAACTTGTAGGAAAATGAGGAATCACTTCCTCCTGTTTTTATGTCAATTTAAAACCAATATAAGCCAATTAAGGAGATAGTTAGGAAGACACAGCTATGAAGGACAGAGATACATGGGCCTTGTCTGTATGCCACTAGTTGGCTGTGGATCTGCTACAGTGTTCTGAGCAAGGCCATTTTACCTGCCAGTGAAAAGAGGAGGAGCCAGGAGTAGATTCTGCTCACTTGTAGGAAGCCAGTGAAGCTGAAAGTAACTCAGCCTAATTTATATCCTGGAGACCCACGTAGTATTTGGCTACATCTGAGACCTGCCTGAAACACTCCAATACTTATCTCTTTCCTTCTCTGGACCTGTTTCCCTAATTCCCTCACCAACATTTCCTGGGTGCACTTCCTTTAATAAAACACTTGACTTGATGTCTGCTTTTAAGGTTAACTTCTGGGAAACTCATTAATTTTCATAGTTGATTAGGACAGTCAAGTTTAGAACATGCTATTCCAACCAAGAGCAGTGGCATTTCCTGGAAGTTTATTAGAAATGTAAATTCTACTGCTCCATCCCATACCCCCAAAATAAAATCTCCATTAGTTGTGTCCAAGAAATATGTCTTTTATAAAGATCTCAAAATAAATTTTATAAATGCTAAAGGGTAAGAATGATTTGTGGGGACACACATCTTCTTAATTCTCAATTCTTGAGCTTTTACTTCTTGGTTTCTTTCCTCTACCCATATATTTTCCCCAAGCCTTCTTGTCCCATCTTCTTTCTTATGTTCATTCATTCCCTTCCTTCTCTCTCTTTCTTTTTATTTTAAGACAGACGGACAGTGAGAGAGAGACAGAGACAGAGAGAGAGAGAGAGAATCAATTTTTATTGAGTTTTTCACACGGCCTTCATTGCTCTGACACTTAGCTGTGTACATGGGTGCCGGGGTTTGAACCCGTGTGTTTGCACATGCTGGGCAAGCACTGTAACCACTGGGCCACCATTCCAGCCCCATCTTTCTTTTTTCTTTTATTTCCTTTCTAATATATCATCTAACATTTACATTTTTAAATTATTATTTTAATGGACAAAATTATATGTATATATCAACTACAACATGATGTTTTGAAGTATATATACATTGCAGAGTGGCTAAATCTAGCTAATTAATGAATGCATTACCTCATATAGTTATTGCTGTGGTCAGAGCACTGAAAATCCACCTTCAGAATGGATATGACTTCAAGAATACTTGTATATTATTATTATAATCCTCATGATGTACAACAGATATCTTGAAATCATTCCTCCTATATAACTATAATTTCATATCCTTTGGCCAAAATGCTATGGCTTGGGATTTTGAACGTCACTGAAAGGTCCATTTGTAAAAGCTTGGTTCCTAGATTGGCTGAGGAGAATAGTTTCATTTTTTTTTTCAAAGAAAAAAATAAATTGAAGACTTAAAAAATATCTACCATCTATTAACAGAAAGAGATGGAATTATATTGATTATACTTTCTTAAGTCCTTCAATTTGAATGTTCTAATAATGCTACATTTAACATTTAAATTGTCATATAAATAAATATTTGTAAAATAAAATTGATTGAATTCATTTTTGTGTGTTTATTAAACTTCTGGTACATTAAAAATAAAAAGTCAGCATTCTATACTGCTTAATTTAAATTTATAATTCAAGTATATACAATAAAATTCGTTGTAAATTTCAATTATTTAAAAGTAAAAAGGCAAATACATAAAATTAATTTATAGCTACTTGTTTTAATTTGTGTGACGTTGTAGATTAGGTTCCTTGCTAAAAGTCCTGTAGTTAGGTCCCTAGTCTTTATATATATATATATGTATATATATATATGTGTGTGTGTGTGTGTGTGTGTGTGTTTCTCTATCAGTCAACTTTATCTAAAAGACATTTATAATAGCTTGTGCTATGAAATAAGAAAATTCAATTATTTCTTACTTTGCACAACCTGGATTATCAAAGACAAATTGCAAAAAAAATCTTGTCTTGGTTTGGAAATTGGAATTGAAGGGATTAAAGGATCTCTGTATTGTCACATTTAGACCAATAGCTCATATTAAAATGTAGTTCTATATGCAGAGACAAACTTGGTCTCTCCTCAAATGTAGACACCTGGAACAATGAGAACGGATTGTGACTTAGTTCCAAACAGTTCCCTGGGGGATACCGAGTATTTTAAATAAGATAGGCCATGCATAAAATTAATTGATATTCCTGGAGTTCACAAACTAATGCAAGGGTGATACAGATCACTCAATAGTTGCCAGAATAATCTGTCTTCTCTGTGTTAGGTCACTGAGGGAGAGGTCAAATTTATTCTTCTTTGCAATCAAATATAGAAAACAGATTTTCCTATGACGATCTGGTGGTAATACATCAAATAAATAATATGACTTCAGTCCTAAAATCTAATTATTATTCCAATATTGGTAAAATCTAAACACATAAGTTCAATTGTTCTTCCGTAAAATGGAAGATCAAACTCAGCAACAAGAGGAGAGAAAATAACTTCCAAAAAAAGCTGTACAGAAGAAAAGAAGGTGAGCTGCAAGAAGAGATTCTTCCCTTATTGCCAACTGATGTTCACTTGATTGACGAGGGAGCTTGACATGCTTATGCAGTGGTTCTCCCTTGCTCATGGTGATTTACACTGTTGGATGCTTCACAAACGAGGAAGGTAGCTTCATTACTAAAGTTGTACAGAATCAAAAAGCAAGGAGGATACTCACAGAAATGTAGACCAGAAATATCACCAAACATTTCTAAATGCATTTTATTGTAATTATTCTTATTTTGTGTTAAAATATTCCTACAAACACAAATCGCACATGCACACACACATAAATTCGTTTTGTTTTTTAAAGATTGAGGGACAGTGAAAAAGAGGAGATAGAGAGAAATAATTTTTATTTAGTTTTTTCATGTGGCTTTCGTTGCTCCAACATTTTGTAGTGTATGAGGTGCTGGAGTTCGAACCCGTGTACTCGCGCTTGGCAGGCAAGTGCCATAACCTCTGAGCCACCGCTCCAGCTCCACATAAATTCTTTTTTTTTTTTAAAGAGAGATGGATAGTGAGAGAGACAGAGAAAGAGAGAAACAACTTTATTTAGTTTTTCACATGGCCTTAGTTGCTCCAACACTCAGTTGTGTACGTGGTGCTGGGGTTTGAACCCGGGTCCTCGTGCTTGTCAGGCAAGCGCCGAAACCGCTGAGCCACCGCTCCAGCCCTCCACATAAATTCTTATATCTACTTTTACATTGCTTTTTCCCCCTCCCTGATGTGATATTGACACATAGTGGGATCCTTTTGTCTTCCTGCCTCACACATTAACAACCCAGTCCTCTGCTATAATGATTTACTATGAATCCTTTTATATTTCCTCTATACTCATAACATCATATACAAATATGTGGGCATATGTATATCGTTGCTCACATAAGCATAAATGAATAGGGGTTTGTCATTTTTTTTCACAAAAATATATTGTTATTATGTCTTGCTTTTAGGGTAGTTCACAGAAATGTTTCTAAATTATTTGGTTCATTTCTGTTCATTCTTTAATAGTCAATGGTTCATACCCACCTTAAGGTTATTAGCCATCGTACTACTGACGGGAAATCAATTTATTTTGTGTCTTTTACATTGTATTGTAGCAAACACTTCAATAAATACCATTGTACTCACACTTTAATATATTGTTGCTATTACTATGAAATAAAGCACTTGAACTCAGAATACCTAGTCCAAGAAGATTTGCATTTCCAAAGTTTATGAATTTTTCCCACTTGATTTCACAAGGAGTTATAACACATTATCACTTCATTGGTAAATATTTTGTAATTTATTTGCATTTTTAACTTTTTCAGTGATAGGTTTAAATTAGTGTCACACTACAGTGGAATACTTTTATATGTAACCTATTCCTGAGCCCTGATGAGTCTGCACAACTTTCGTATGATTTTTGGATATTTAAGTTTGTTTTACTGTGATTGTCAATTCATATCCTTTATTCTTTTATCTTTGGATTGTTCTGTTTTAGTCAGTTTATAAAATTTGCTTTTTAAATTTTAATTCTCTACTTGCTGATGGAAATGAGTTCTTCCAAATCTATCATTTGTCTTTTTACTTTATTTATAGCAGTGCTAAAAGCTTTTAAAAATTATTTTTATATTCAAAAATATCTCCATTTTCTTGCATGGTTTTTGGGCTTGCATTCTTGTTTTAAAAATAAACCTAAACAATGATTATACATATTATGATGGAGAAATTCTTGAAGATATTTAGATAATTAAATGTTTAATTCAAATTTATTACTTTTTCTCAAATTCTTCTAAATTCATTCTCTAACACCTCAGCATCATCAGGTCCTATGAGAGAAAAATTTATGAGGAAAAATGTTGAAGTTTCTTAAATTAAATTCCCAGTTGTTAAACCCATTGTTAAAGATTTTAGATCTATTACAAAGGAATAATTTGAATTTATAATTCCATAGTGTATAAGATGGGGAAAATTTTAAATTCTTCTAAACAGCCAGGTTTATGTACAACTAAGTAACTTATAATCCATTATTTACATGTTGATATGGAGGAATACACGTTTCATACCTGTTACCCTCAAATTTAGTTTAGTTCTATGGTCTTCTCATTCTAACCCATGGACACATTACTTTTTTTAAACTTTCGTATACATGTGATTGATGTCAGTTTTCTAGTTTAATGATGTGGTTTTTTTTCATTATTTCTTAGCCAAAAAAGTTCTTTTTACACGTTTACTTCTTCTTAAAACTAGAAGGATACCCTAACATCTACCCCAACAATAAAAAACATCAACAACCACAAAATTCTAACATGATTGTCTTTATAATTATATTAACTTTATAGAAAAACTGGTGGAAATAAACTTTCTGTTCCAGATCACAGAGTTTCTTCCCGTTTTTAAAATCTTATTTTTCTCATTCAAAAAGACTTTGAAATTTCATCATTTTTTCTGGACTATTTTTCTGAAATTCATTCATATGCATTTTTTCAACATTTTTAAAATTGCAGTTCCAAATAAAAGCTTTTTTAGAAAAAATGTTTACTTTTCTAGGACATTATTGTCAGAAGAGAGAAAAGCTAAGGTTTTTTTTTAATGTATTTACCCTGTAAGTAGCCTATGTACAAAAGTAAATCATTAGTTTTAATGGCTCTTCACTAATCTCTAATATCACTAAAAATGGGGCTTTATCTCTGCTTTTCTGATGTTATTTCATTTTCTCATTGCATTCACTAGATCCTCCAATACATTGTTGATTTTTAAAAATGGAGCTGGCCTGCATCCTTATCCATTTCCTGATATTACTGGAAATGCTTTCAGAGGTTTGACATTTATAATCATATTTTCTGTCAGTTTTAATGGTCCTCTATTTTTGTTTTCTGTAGAGTTTTTATTATAAGTGGCTGCTGTTCTTTATCAAATGCCTTTTCATTTAATTTTCTCATTAATTTATGAACATAAGATTATAGTTTTTTTATGTTTAACCACCTTCACATTCAAGAAATGAGTTCTACTTGGATTTACATATTTGTATTAATTTCTTCTATTAATTATCACTTTTGTAAATTTTATTTAGAGAAAGGGGGGAAGGAGAATTAACTTTTATAAATTTTTCATCTGGATCTTTCTTCTCTGATACATGGTTGTGTATATGGTGCTGGGGTTTGAACCCAGGTCTTTGCACATACCAAGAAAGTACTGTTAAATGCTGACCCACCACTCCAGTCACATTTTTGTAAATTTTTATAAATACGTTCATAAATGACATGATGTTATATTTTAAATATTAGGTGTCCCCCAAAAACTCTTATGTGAGACAATACAAGAGTTTAAATAATTGGGTTGTGAGAGCCTTAAACTAATCAGTGCATTAATCTATTTGAACGGATTAACTGGGTGATAGCTAAGGTGTGGCTGGAGGAGGTGGGTCTCTGGGGACATGACTTTAAGACTTTTATTTTATCCCTGGTGAGCAAAGCTTGCTCTCTCTGCTTCCATGTTGCCCTGTCTGAGCTGCTTTCCTCTGCCATACCTTCCTACCTTAATGCTCTGCATCACCCAAGCCCCAGAGCAATGGAGTTGGCAGTTTGTGGACTGAAACCCTGAAAGTGTGAGCCCCAAATAAACTTTTCCTCCTCTATGTTGTTCTTGTCAGGATTTTTGGTCATATTGGCAATAAAGTTGACTAAAATAGATAGGGTTGTAATATGTATGTGTGCTTATTTGGTTATTTCAAAATATAGGCTGATAGAAGACATGATTATATAAGCAAAAATATAATGCACAAAAATTATAATCCCTTTAAAAATATAACTTAGACATAATGTGTTTTATAATCTTCTAGATAGTCTTTTAAATACAGCAATCCTCTTTATTTATGTTATATTTCACCTAATAATTATTTGGTATTTTTTTTAACATTATATATGTGTGTGTATAAAATTTGATATGAACAGATATCATGTTCCATTATAATTTTATGAAAACATTAAAACTCTTGTTTTTGTTTGGAATTTTCCTTGATGTTTTTCTAATTTTTATTTTCTTATAAATGGTATTATTCAATTTAACTATCATGCTGAATGTATGTTCATTTAAACATTTAGATAATGTTACGCCTAATTTGCATTCCCCAAGTAATGTATCAAATAACCTGTCCCCTGAAACTTTAAAGCAAAAATATATACATGTGCATGTATTTTTGTTTGATCTTTTATGAAGTATTCATTCACATATTTAATAAATACTTATTGGATACCTAATCATTATATTTAAATTCACACATAGATAAAACTAGATGTTTAAATACATATTACATAAATATAATTATATAGATATAAAAATAGATATAGATATAAATACCATTTTATTTATGACCGACTTATTTATGGTTTAGACCAGACTACCAAAATTGATCTGCAAATTGATGCAAATTCACAAACTATTAGCATAAATTGAGATCAAATTTTTATTAACTTTTATAGCAATTTCACATATAAAATATGTGGACTTCTATTTGTACAATTTAAATAATTTCATTTTCTGCAATTTATTTACATTAGTTTTACTAATGCATGACTAATTTAAAAAACAAAACTAATATTATTTTAGCAAATTTATTTATTATTTTAATTTAGAAAATTATGTATTTTCCTTATAATATAATTGTAAAAATCACATAAATTTATAAAATAAACTGTATTTATGTGTTCTAAAAATGTGAGAAATAAAGAAATAATATTATACATATAAGTTTAATATAAGTAATAAATTGTGGTCCAAACAGTCTGCTATTACTTTTGTGGTGGTATTTTTCAGGGTTCGGGCAAAACATACTGTTAATTAAAATGAAGCGATTAAAGATAAAGTTCAGTAGAGGTAGTAGTTCCAGAGGAACTAGGGGATAATAACAAGACACACTGTGCAGTTTTGAAGACTTAACAAGCCCTGGATCTGAACAGGAGGCAGTGGTTATCAGAATTTCTCAGAAACTAGAGCTTTAGGATTTAACCACTTGATAGGAATTAAGACCTGTGTTCAACAAGGGTAACCACATCATATCAGAGACAGCAAGGAGAAAGCTGAAGAATAAATATTTTCCATATTCTTCTACTATTCTGTTCTGTTGGTATCCTATATTGGCCAACCCAACTGGAAACCAGAGTGGGGAGGGGAGCCATTGATGCAGCCCTAGGAAGCAACCAGAGTGCCAATATACAGAGTGGTGGAAAGAGATCCTAATATAAATAATTTGTATTATTTCCAGTTTGAAACAATTAAGAAATAGGCATTATTTGTGAAAAAATTGCAAAACATCTTTTTTTCTTGAATCAATTAAAAATTCTATTGTGATTATTCCACACAAGTAACTATATTTTTTCATGATTATTTCAGTGGCTACTAACATTAGTATAATTATTCTAATTATTATTATTATTCAGGAAACCCTTATTTTTGCTTTTTTATATTTCATCTAGCCAACATTGTAAATCACTCTGCAATTAAAAAGCTCATCACTATACTTTTTGTCTATGTCCATTGTTATTCCCTTATTGATTTCTAACAGCAGAATTCATTTAAACTTTTTGGAAAATATTTTAAAAAAGATGTACAATTTAAATTTCTGCTCATAGAATATATGAATATCTATTTTTCCACATCTCACTTGCCCATGTCTCCATTAAGTGCATAGACCCACACATGGACACACATGTACTGGCATATGTGTATTTCTATTTGCTATTTTTTTAAAATATACTTTTCTTATTTCTTAAATTTATGTTTATTTGATAGTATTATGAAGTTTTCATATCATATCAACTCTATGTATTTTTCTATGATTTAATTGCCTTAATGTGAATTTTCCCATTTTTTTATTTGTGTATAATTTTTTTAAAATTGTCAAGAGATCTTCTTAAAATATGGTAAACAAAATTTACAGACATGTGCATAGCACAACATCTCCCCAAATACAATCTGCTTTCCTATTTTATATTTTTTAATCACAAAAGAATTTTCTTTTATATTTATTTTCTAACACAATTTCTGCCTTTGTATATATGATCTTTTCAAAAATTCTACTAAACTTTTAAAAATATTTTTTTCAAATTCAGTGAAATTAACTTTTTGTTATTGTTTACCACTGTATGAATTTTAATATAAAATTTAATTCATGCAACCACTGTAGCAGTTTCAAAAATTTCTAGCATCTTACCAAGTACTACTCCTTTGTGTCAAACTCTTACCCTATGTATAAACCCTAGGTTACCCAAACAACTGATCAGTTTTCCATTGCCAGATATTATATAAAGGGGTCGTGCATTATGATATATGCCATATTGGCTTTTTTTTTTTTTAAGAGAGAGACAGAGAAAGACAGGAACAATTTTATTGAGTTTTTCACATGGCCTTAGTTGCTCCAACACTTAGTTGTGTACGTGGTGCTAGGGTTTGAACCTGGGTCCTCGTTCTTGCCAGGCAAGTGCCGAAACCTCTGAGCCACTGCTCTAGCCCCATATTGGCTTTTTTGCTTACCATAATAACCTTGAAATTCATAATGTTGTTATGTGTACGTATTGTTCTTATCACCTCCCCACTTTTGGTATGTAGTGTCCTGTGGTAAGAGGTACCATATTTGTTTATATATTCAGTTGTTAGAGGACATTTATATTATATTCATTTCTCTGTGATTACAAATGTAAGTACTATAAACATCATGTATGAGCTTTGCGTGAATATAAGATCACATTTCCCTAAAGTAAATATTGAATTCTGCTCACAAATTCATGTGGCAAATGTTTAACTTTAAAAGAAACTGCTAAATTGCTTCCAGAGTAACTTTATCATTTTTCCTTCCCACCACAAATGTGTGAGAATTCCAGTTGTTCAACATACTTGCCCAAAGTGGTACTGTCATAGTATTGTTACCATGGTAAATGTTATACCCTAACAGGTGTATTGCTACCTCCTTGTTCTTTAAAACAGCATCTGCTCTTGCTTTCTGGAGCACAGTCAATTTCAAATCATTCCAACATCTATTTTGTTTCAGAAATTATTAATATCTTTTAATTGTATTTTATCTTTATTTTATTCTTTTTTTCACATTTATTAGAAGTATATAGCCATACAGGATACAGATGAGGGGGAAACATTGTCAAAACAGTAGCAATCAATATGTATAAACTTTGTTATCCAGGGGTAATGCCAACACAAAGAT
>PVKS010034671.1:0-20694 GCA_004027875.1 Aplodontia rufa
GAATTCAGTTCCTTTCAAGATAGCTTCAAAAAAAATAAAATACTTGGGAATCAACCTAACAAGGGAAATCAAAGATCTCTTCAATGAAAACTTTCGAACATTGAAGAACGAAATCCAAGATGACCTAAGAAGATGGAAAGATGTCCCATGCTCTTGGATAGGCAGAATTAATATAATAAAAATGGCCATTCTGCCAAAAAGCCTTATATAGATTTAATGCTATCCCTATAAAGATACCTATGTCATTCTTTAAAGACATAGAAAAAGCAATTCTCAAATTCATTTGGAACAACAAGAAACCAAGAATTGCCAAAGCACTCCTAAGCAAGAAAGATGAAACAGGGGGTTTTGCCATTCCAGATCTAAAACTATACTATAGAGCCTTAGTAACAAAGACAGCATGGTACTGGTATCAAGACAGGGAAGAAGACCAATGGAATAGAATAGAAGACCCCAAAGCAAATCCTCAAATCTTTAAACATCTGATTTTTGACAAAGGGGGACAAAACATTACATGGAGGAGTGACAGCCTCTTCAACAAATGGTGCTGGACAAACTGGTCATCCACCTGCAGAAAGTTGAAATTAGACCCATATCTTTCTCCTTGCACAAGAATCAAATCAAAATGGATCAAGGAACTTGGTATTAAACCAGCCACATTGCAACTGATAGAAGACAAAATTGGTCCAACACTTCATCATTTGGGAGTAGGCAAAGACTTTCTCAACACGTCTCTGAAAGCGAAGGAAGTAAAGTCAAAAATCAGTGAATGGGATGCCATAAAGCTAAAAAGCTTTTGTACTGCCAAGGAAACAATCAAAAGAGTCAAGAGGTTTCTACAGAAATGGAGAGTATCATGGACTATGATTCCTCAGACAAGAGTCTCATATCCAGAATCTATAAAATACTCAAAAATGTCAGCTACAAAAACACCAACAGCCCAATTGATAAATGGGCCAAAGAGCTAAATAGAGACTTCTCACCAAGGACATTGATCAAGCCAATGAATACATGAGAAAGTTCTAAATCATTAGTAATCAGAGAAATGCAAATGAAAACCACATTAAGATATCACCTTACACCAGTCAGAATGGCAAAGATGAAGAAAATTAACAACAATAAATGCTGGAGGGGCTGTGGAGAGATAGGCACACTAACACACTGTTGGTGGAGCTGCAAACTGGTACAGCCCCTCTGGAAAGCAGTATGGAGAATCCTTAAAAAATTAGGGATGACTCCACCATACGACCCTGCTATTCCACTCCTGGGAATCTTACCAGGGGATTTAGAAACAGCACATTACAGTGACACAGCAATATCGATGTTCATAGCAGCACAATTTACTATTGCTATCCTATGGAAACAACCCCGGTGTCCCTCACTGGAAGAATGGATTCAAAAACTGTGGTACATTTATACCATGGAATATTACACAGCAATTAGAAACAATGATATTGCAGCCTTCGAAGGTAAATGGATGGCTATGGAAGAGATCATGATGAGTAAAATCAGCTTATCCCAGAGATCTAAGGGTCGATTACCTCCACTCATCTGTGGAGGAGGGGACTAGACCCTGGACAATGAGAAAGTTGGTCTAGTAGCATGTGTTAAATCCAGATAAGATGTAATGCTTTACAATCTAATACTTCTTTTAGAGTTATAGTGGGAAGGGGAAGGGAGGGATAAGGGAGGGTAATTGGGGGGGCACTCCTGGGGTTAATTGCAATAGCCAGAATATATGCATATTCTATACACATTTTATATTATTTTGTTAAAATCTTGTAAGGTTGCTCAAAATAAAAAATTTTAAAAAAGACTTGGTTGTGGGCGATGGGGTAATTCTGGTTTAGAACAAATGCACATCATATTTTTAATTTATATGTATTTATGATTGAATAATAACTCAACTCCTCAATAAAAAAGAAGAATTTCTTGATTAAACAGAAAAAAAAGAGGATCATGTTTAAAAGCACTATTACTAAGCTATAGAGTGTCTTCATTTAAATGAAAATATGGCAGCCCCTTTGTCCAACCAATCTGTCTCAGATTACTACATGAATGGTACTGCTGTATTATGAATATTTCTTAATTTAGTGGATAGACCAAGCAGTAAGTAAGTACAGGCAATGTAGACATTTTAGTTGTGCCTACCTATAAAAAGTCACAAATTGAACAAGAATACATGGTAGTCCAATTTCAGGGGGTGTAACTTAAAATTTTTGAGGAGAAATATGAGTCATCAAATAAGCATTTCCAACATAATGCAAACCTGCCATGGTTTGTATGTTTATCCCTCACAAACACATATTTAAATGTAATCCCCATTATTATTACATTGGGATAATAGATTCCTAAGAGGTGTTAGGTTATGAAAGTTCTTCCTTCATTCATAAATTATCATCATCCTCATCACAGAAATGGCTTCTTCTCCTCTTTCTTGCTCTCTTTGTGCCCTCTGAGCATGTGATGACAGATCCAGAAGTTCATCACCAAATGATGATACCTCTACATTGGAATTCCTAGAACTTCAGAATGCAAAGCCAATAAATTTTTGTTCATTATAAATGACCCAGTCTTAGGTATTTTGTTAAAGCTTCACAAAACAGACTGAGACATAAATTGATACCAGGAGTGGGATTACTGCTTTAAAAAATAACCCCCAAAATAAAGAAGTCACTTTGGAACCAGGTAATGGGTAGAGACTGGCACAGTTTCAAAGTAAATGCTGGAAACAGTCTATATTTCTCTGTGTGGGGTATTACGGTGATTCTGCTGAATGTTCAGAAGATAAGGAGTAACATAGGGGAAAGTACGAAACTTACTAAATTTACATAAGTGGTCATGTTCAGAATGTTGGTAGAAATATGAATGATAAAGGTAATTCTGATGAGGTCTCAGACAGCAATAAAGAACAAAGTATTCAAAACTGGAGTAAAGACTGATCTCAGCAAAGCCATGGGAATAGGACTTCAGGAAGTCTTAGTGGCCCAACTCCTGTCCAGGAGATAGGGCATAGAATGTCCAAGAGGTAGGGCATAGAATCAAGGAAGATTGTTCTGGAGACTAAAATTTAATCAATCTCACCCCACTGCATTTTCTCACATTGAATTTTGGTAGAAGATAAATTGTTTTGATTTCACAGACACATAGTTAGAGGGTACACCTCAGGATGATTTGTGTCTTAAGTTCCACCCATATCTGATTTAGATGAGCCTCCGGACCTTGAAAGTTTAGAGTTGATACCAGAACAAATTAAAATTGGAGGATATGTTGGGACATAATAAATGTGTTTCCTATTAAAGGAGGATAAGAGTGCTTGCATCCAGGGGCATAAATCTATGATATTTATGCCTGTCCCCTCCAAAACTCTTGTTGAAATTTCATTTCCAGCATAAAGGTAGTAGAAAGTGGGACCTTTAAGATGTTTTGAACACATGGAGGTTTCTGTTCTCATAAACGAACTAATGCCATTATCATAGGATGTGTATTTATACTGCCTCCCCATTCTCTTTACTATTCTGTCATGAAATGCCTTCTATCATGTGATGGTGCAGAAAGAAAGCTATTGTTGGATATTGGCACTTTGATACTGGACATCCTAGAATCCAGAAATGTAAGTCATTAAATATCTGTTCATTATAATTATCCAGTCTGTGACTGACTGTCACAGCAGCACAAAACAAGTCAAGACAAACCCCTTTAATCCAAGAAGTTAACAAAAAATTTAAGATCTAGGTTATCTCAGGAAGAAATCAGAAAAAATAGTCCAGAGAATAATAAATTCAAAAAATGTGATTAATTATGAATTCTACAATAAAATTACAAGAATCTTTGTGATTGTTTTTGTCCCAAGGAATTAATTTATCTACTAGAGAAAGCCTGAGAAGTATAACAACTTTACAATATAGTTTATAACATGTCTATTTGAGCTATTTTCTGTTTTAGATTACAAATGTTCTACAGCTCAGGATGTTTAGTTGTGAATGACCTGGTATTCACTAAGTGCAAAACAATAAAATTTCACTTTATGCAGAAGAGGAAAAAAGATAATGTTAGATTCTAAATCATTATCTTGGTTAAAAAAATGACTAATTTCTGTAGTGGTAGAAACATTTACAAAATAATAAGTGATATTCTCAAAAAGTGCCCAGAATACAGTATCCTAAAATATCTATACATTTCAATTATCTCAGTCTTTTACCAGTAGGCATACATGAGTGCATATCATCAATTTTGTGAGTGAGAAGTTCAATAACACCATTTTCCATATCACAAAGATACAGTAACCATTTAGCTTTGAGCTTATTAATTAAATGAACCACAAAGCTCTCATTAGTTTACATTCATTGCATATTTTGGACAGAAATTTATTCATGCTGAAAGGCAGCAAGAAATTAAATGCTATTAAACTGAAATTTATATTAATTTTAAACCATAAAATTATGGAAATATTAATTCACCATATTATGTTATTATCAAAATAGACCAAGCTAATAATAAGGTTGTACTACATAATACAGCTTAATATTAAATCCACTGCAACATCTATGAGCACACAACAGCCCTGGATTTTAAAGATTCTAATATAAATTCTCATTCCCTTTCCAGTTGGAACTCTTGCTTGTACCCTCTCATTTATTCTATCTCAATTTTCCACTAATATTTCATAACTATATTGCCAGTTTTTTCTTCATTTCTAGAAAGTATTTCTTATCATCATCCTCACAATTCTCCTACTATGCTATCACTTTAGCTATTCTCATTAGATAGGGAACTAAACTAAAATCACCAGTTGGTGTTTAGAGATTTTTGTTCCACTATTTCTAATGATCTTACAATGTCTATTTTTGTATTTTTAATTTGAAAAATGGTGAAAAGGCATACACAGACAGAAAGTGAAAAGAGGAAAATGATCTTACAACCAAAAGGGTTCAAAAGTAATCAGGAGTAAGGATACTCATTATGTAAAAAAAAAAAAAAAAAAAAAAAAAAAAAAAAAAAAAAAAAAAAAAAAAAAAAAAGAAAAAAGAAAAAAGGGTTTCAATCCATAATCAGAAGACAAAAAGAAGGTCATTATATTTTGACAAAAGTAACATTCCGTCAAGAAGATATAACAACTTTATCTATTTATGCACCAAACAGCAGAACTCTTACCTTTATCTTAAAGATAATGCCTTTATTCTTTTAAATGGCTGTATGACATATGGCTCTCCTATAATTTATCAATGTCCATTGACAGTATTCAGTTTTCAATTTTCTATTTTTATATACAACACTGCAATGAAGTTAACATACATCCTTATGAACTTTTCTATACTGCATTTTTTAGGTAATAAATTTCTTAAAGTGAGATTGCTAAATTGCAGTTTTTGTCTGAGATGCTTAAAAATAGGATTGATTCTTGTTTTCTCTTTTCTTCATAGAGAATAATAAAAATACATGAGGGTCATTAAATGGGCTAACAGACCAGTTAATTGAGTGGTTGACTATTCTAAAAACAGAACTGACCACTGTAAACAGCCTAAACAGATAACATAGTTTGGTCTTTTCATTTTTTCCTTTAGCAGTAAATTCTGCATGGCCATCTTAAGTTTCATTTAGGAAGACTGTAATGATAGGGCAGTTCCTTGTTGAAAAGCAAGGTTTTCATATTTTTACTGTTTAACTCTGATACAAATGAATAACATTCTTCTTTTGCCACTGAATGTATACTATTATTGATTTTACTACATCTTGTACATCAATCTGTATTAGAGAAAATATAGCATGCATTGAGTGAGTATAATATATTGGAAGAATATTATCTTAAGGCAACCCCATTTATCAAATTATGCAATCCTGCATTATTCTCTAATGCACAGTTTTCCTAATAGGTAAATGAGATAAATGAAATAAACAACCTCAGTGATCTTTCCTGGTTCTAAAATTCTCTACTATAACTCTTGACAACAAAGGTACACTGACTTAATACCCAAAACCTACAGTATTTCTCCTACTTTGACTGCAAAGTACAATTATTAGAAACATGTTTTCTGAATCTATTCATATTGCATAAAATGAGATAATTAAAATTATGGTCTCCCTAATTTGTGTTGTTTTGTGGTTGTAGTTTGTTTTGGTACCAAGGATTGAACCCAGGGGTGCTTAACCACTGAGCCACATCCTCAGCCCATATTTTTTTCTTTAGACGTGGTCTTGATAAGTTGCTTACGGCTTCACTAAAAGTTGCTGAGGCTGGCCTCAAACTTGTGATCCTCCTGTCTCAACCTCCTGAGCTGCTGGGATTACAGGAATACACCCCTGGCACCAGACTCTCCCTAACTTGTAAACAGTAAAAATGAATATAATGATTCTTGCTTCACAATGTTTTTATGAAGATTCAGAAAAAGAATGCTTTCAACTTTGTATAGTGCTTCTTCATACTAGGACTTAGTACCACATTTCTTCTTTATGATCACTAGACAAGGGTTGGAGGTTATGTTTAAATGTTGTATGATCCTATCATTATTTAAAATACAAAAAAGTTCAAGAGTAGAATCAAACAATTAATAATTATAAAAACTTTTATGGCAGAAAATCTATCTTAGCCCCTAAAACAAGCAAAAAAATATTTTCAAACATCTTTATCTGGGAGCCAATATTGAAAGCTTTAAGAAATAAGAAGCA
Source organism: Aplodontia rufa (assembly GCA_004027875.1). NCBI lineage: Eukaryota > Metazoa > Chordata > Mammalia > Rodentia > Aplodontiidae > Aplodontia > Aplodontia rufa. The sequence goes on from PVKS010034671.1 coordinate 6,667, forward strand.
GAAGAGATATAGAGTACATACTTATAGTCATTAATCACCATCACTTTATCTAGTTCTAATCCATAGACTGAAAGAACCCTGTGCAGTGTAACTTTACTAACAATTGCAAACCACATCTTTGCAGGAAGCAGCATTTTTGTATAGTTCTGGCACTTAAAATCCCTATTCCTATATACATACAGGACAGATAATATACATTTTATGAATTCTCATGTATCATAAAATTTCCAATTGCTACATATTATAGAAAGGAAGACTATGTAAACTATGAAATTACTAAGAAAGAAGACTTAAAACCCTGGCCCAATTTTAAATCCACTCATTTTTCCTTCTCTTCCTTCTCCTCCTCCTCTTCCTCCTTCTCCTTCGAGAAAGGAAGGAAGGAAGGAAGAAATGAAGGAAGGAAGGAATGAAGAAAGGAAGGAAGGAAGGAAAGGAGAGTTAATTTTATTTCCTCTTCTAGTTTTTATCCTACCTCCACCTAGTTGTGTATGTGGCACTTGGGGTCCTCATACATGCCAGGCAATTGCTCCACCACTGAACCACCTCTCCAGCCTAAATCCATTCTCTTCTAAAGTGCAATGTTGTCCATCCTGCATCCAAGGATTGCAGAAGTTTTGTCCATATTGTTTCTACTCCACATATAAATCCATCTTCTCATCTTTAGTAGTTTTCCATGATGCTTTTCCCCCCACAGAGTCCAACCTCAAGACCATCATCAAATCCAAATTTCTCTACATCAGTCACCAATCTTTCATTTTCTTGATTTGAGATGTTAATGTAGCTAATTTTTGTGACTAAATGTGGCTACTTTGCGTGAATCCACTGAGATCCAAACAATCCAAGTTACTTTTACCCTTTCACAATATAATTTTCTTTTTAATCTTCTAGCATCAGGTACTAATCACATATTTTAGAATTAAAATTAATTGAAATTAATTGAATAAAATTAAGTTGAAAACAACTATTAGACCTTTAAGTATACAAAGGACAAACTTAATCTATGATCATTGATCCCCACAGCAGCAGAGTAAGACAAAAATCAGTCCATTAAGTGAGTTGTACATATATCATTTAGCAAACTAGAAATCCCCTCAATTTTGTTCCTATAGTGTAAATTGAAAGAAGTAAAGTTTGGGGACTTATAGGAATTTTAGCCCTCTATTCATTTTACTGACAGTATTATTGACAGCATTGAGTCACATAGATATCATTTAAAATGCTGCATACATAACAGTGAAAAAGATTGACATTCTCCCTGACAATCAGAATCTTTCAATTCAGTGGACTGAGAAGCAAAAAAGATAATCATTATTCACTGTTATGGAAGGGTAAGTGGAAGGGGTTGTGAGATCCCCTGTATGGAAATGAAGGCTTCTAATAACCATCTAAGATATAAAGAATGATGGAAATAAACCAGCAGACAAAGACGCAAAAGAAGAGCAGAGAGGTAGACACCACTGCATTACTTGGAAAGCAGGAGCAGTAGGAAGTTGTTAGAAAATAAATCCATTTTAATTTGTTTATTTCCTTCAACAGCCACCTAAGATTCTTTATAGATTCAACAGAGTATTCATACCTACAAACTAGCAGCATGTCAGAAGGACATAGGACAGGAACTACAGCTTTCTGGCAAGATAGTACCCAGCATTCCCATTTAATGGGCACTCCTACAGTGCTTCACGCAGAATTTTACATAGCATCCAGACACAATTTTCTCCCCAACATGGCAACACAGATGCCAGGAAATGTGATTCACATAAAATGAGTGTGAAAGATGCCCTGGCTAAAAAGTCTCATGTTTCACAAAAGCAAATATCACTTGTAACAACTCCATAGTTCCTAAGAACCCCATGAAGGGCATATTCAGAAGCAAGAGTCACTATACTCAGGGAAGCCCAATGTTAATTTTCCAAACAGAGTAACTTTTCTGTAAGCAAGATGTCAAGAAATACACTCATATTTTGACAGAAAATCTTATGCAGAAGGGAAAAGGATTTTGTTAACCCCTTGCCCACACTCACTCCATGATTAGTTCTGGGTGGAACAGTGTTCTAGGTAGTGGATTGGGGGTTGGGGAACAGGAAAGGATGCCAAAACTAATAAAAGAATAATCACAAAGAAGCAAAGTAGAATATATTACACAAGAGCATAATTTAGTGTAGATCCACTACAAGGTTTAAAGTACAGAGATAATTTAATTATATTTATGTTTTGAAAGTTATATATGATAGCTTAATGGCTCTTATGTCAAATCTTCTAAATTTACTCTCTATCTCTCCCCACCTATTGTCTTCCTAAGGGGCTGGTCTCAATATATGCAAACATGGGTTCTCCCCTTCTGGTCTTCTGCTAGGCTAAACACAATGGGAGCTTGAGCAAAAAAGCCAAGAAAAAAAGTGAGAGTGAAGCCAGGATATTTACTCCACTAGATTCTTCCCTTCAAAGGTTCCTGAAGTTGGTTCTCTCCTTTGACCAAGTGCACCTGCTCCTCTCTACTTGGTTCTCTCTGAACAACTTTCCCTCACGTAGGTATAAATAACATTCCTCTCTTTAAGACTAGTTCTAGGGTGTTGAACTCTGTCTTTGGACTTCCATTCCCATACATTTGTGTATAATCATTTTTACAAAATAGTCTAGAATTATTCTGGTTTATCTGTGCAACTCTTACATTCTTCATGCCTTCAAAACCAGTGCACCATATGAACAATTTCAAAGCATCCTACCTGTGGAAGTAGTAGCTGGGTTTACTTGGACCACAGATTCAGTGGCCTCTGAGTGCTTGGGCAGATAAGCAGGAAAATGAATCAGGGAAAACTACTTCCTAGGTAGCATTATAAGCTTGGGTCACCCTGATGCTGTCTTCTCAAAACAGTCTTTCAAATAAGCTTTCACTTGTACATCCTTGATCCTCAGATGCCTACAAGGCATGCTTCCTGCTGTTTTGATGCAAACTACTTGTTTCCCTTTAACATCACTAACCTTTTCATCAACAACATTTTGGCCCCAATTTTGCAAGTGCTTTTATGGCCAAACTGTGAGTTTTTCAGTTCTTTCTGATAAGTTTCTTGCTCCAGATTCTCATTGTAAACCTGGCTAAAAGCATACGGCAATATCATGTCACATCCTGAATGTTGTGATGTCTTCAAATTTCCTCAACCAGGTTAATTAGTCCATTACATTTACGTTGAGCCTCACACAAAGTCTCAGGACATGGACAAAATATAAACAATGTGGTTTTCTTTTTCCAGAATATAACACATGTGACCTCTAGTTCACTTCTTTGTTGAGTCCCCATTCTCATCTGAAACCTCATGAGCACAGTCTGCTTTCTGCATTCCAATCAGCATTCTGTTTTTCCAAGCTCACACTGGCACTGCTCATTATGTTCTGCTTAAAACACTCTGGGATTCTTTAACGTAAATCTGAAAATTTACCCGAATTTGTTCTGTAAACAAGTTCACATGAGCAGGTTTAATCACAAGAATAACCCTACTCTTGGTACCATTTTTCTGTGTTAACTTTATGTAGTTGTGACCAAAGTAACTGAAGCAAACAACTTAAAGAAGGAAAGACTTATTTTTGCTCACATTTTCAGAGGTTGCAGTCCATGGTCAGCTGGCTCCATTGCATTGGGCCTGAGATGAGAGTGAACGTCATGGCAGAAGGGTGTGATGGAAGGAGGCTGCTCATCTCATGACAGCCACTAAGGAGAAAGATAGAGCAAGGGAACAGAGACTAGATATATTCCCCATGAGCATGCCCCCAATGATCCACTCCTTCACCTATGTCCAACACCTTCCAATACTGCCCTAAAATCAGTAATCCACTGATAATGAAAAAATTCTCATGATCCTGTGGGTGGGGGAGGTGAGGTGGAAGGGGAGGGAAGGAAGATAGGGAGGGATCTAGGGAGACAATAAACAATGTAACATACTCTTTACCGCCCCCTGAGAATCCAAATAATATTCATGCAATCATTTAATTCTGGAAAATTCATAATCTAAATATATCACTTGTAGGGATGAAATGTAGAAGAATCAAGAGACTGGGGTGTGGGCAATGTAGGGGTAATTCTGGTATAAAAACAAATATACATTATATTATTATGTTACATACATTTATGATTGCACAATAACTCAAATCCTTAATAAAATTTTAAAAATATCTTCATGATTCAGTCACCCCAAAAGCCTCACCTCTGAACATTGTTTCACTGGGGACCAAGTCCTTAATACATCACACTTTGGGGAACATTCCATATCCAAACCATAATAAAGTAGTAGGCCCAATTACATTTCTTGTTCTGAGTATGATGTCTTCACAGAAAAAGACCTACTAAGTTTCTCATTAATGGTATTATCACTACAGGAGATCCAAAGAGGTTCCAAGAGGGGATCTCAACTCAGGATAACAAGAGTCTTTGATGTATGTGACAGAAAATAATTTCAGCCTATATGAGAGGGACAAGCAGAAGTTTATTTAAGAAAACAAGGATTATGCACTGGGGGAGGGACAGAGAAAATATGGATTAAGTGGAGAGTGAGAACAATTCTTTGGTCTGAGGTTCTAATATATATGAAATAAATGCAAACAGAGGGCAGAATTATTTAGTCTCCTGCCAGTTTTCCTTGACTTGTGCATGGTCCTTGCTACTTTCTACAGGCAAAGACAGTAATGCAATGATGCAGTTGCATTCATAAGTTGCTAGTTTTGTATTCCAATGTTTTATGGGATTTTCCCTTTCTTCCAATGTTCCTGGGTGCTTCTCTTTTGAGACTCAGTATTTTTTTATCCCAAAATTCCCATATGTTTGTGGATTTTGATCTGGTGGTAAATTTTATTTTTAATGTCCACCAAAATGGAGCATCTAGGGCAGTTAACATACTCCTTGGACAGATAATGCTATATATTCATAGTCTTGTTTCAGAGATATGTTGAGTGGCCTACTCTTTGTAACAATAAATTAAAAGACATAGCTCATTTGAGCACATCACAATGAATCTTGTTAGAATGGTCTCACCAAGTTAATAGACCCAAATAGCAAAAAGGATTCTCTGGATAGTTAACTAAAAGAGTGGGAAGATAACAAGTGGCTGAAAAATTAGTGTACTTTTAGGAGTCCTGTGGATTAAAGCCAACCAACATCTCTCACAAGGTAAAAGAAGGAGTTACTGAGTACTGCACCTCCAAAACTGGGTGAATAACATGAATGAACAGATTTCTAGACCTCTTCCAGTTTTAGAGGCAGCATGTACTGTGTGTGAGAATCTGGTTCTGACCATTTCTCAGGAAACCTAAAATAATTCTCAATTCTGAGTGGATCATAGAACAAAGCAAGCAAATAAATAAATAAATAAATAAATCCAAAACTCAGCCTAACTATTCCCTTAAGATTTCTAAGAGATATATGAGGGATAATAATCATAACAGCAACACACCCATTATAATTAGTCCCCTAGGACAAATAATTTCAAAACCCTCCAATACTTCATTATGCAAATGCATAATCTTAGTGATCAATTAATTTATCTTCACCTTGGCTTTACCATACAAGAGGCTTCTGACAATAATTTTAGAAGAGGCTAGATTCATTAATGAAAATTTTAGAGTTGCTTATGTGACTGATTTTGTTACATAGAACAGGGAAAGAAAAGAAATGAGAAAAGAAGACAAATACCATCATTGCAAATGTGAATATAAAGAGGTAAATTTTTCATCACTTCTGTTCCTCAGTATTTGTTACTTATTTCTGATCTATTAATGTAAAAGAGTATTCTCCAAGTATTTTCCAAGGTAAGTTCTAAAAATATATACTAGTTTAAATCAAATGCTTTAATGAAATTAGTATAATCTGATTTATTGCATAAATCAAAGAATAGCTTAATCTAAACAATCCACATTCATAGGGTTCTTTAATTTCCCATTAGCAAAGCATTTTCGTACACGTGGTAAATACTTGGCAAATACATCTATGTTTTAGTCATTTTTTTTTTACCACTGTGACTAAAAAAACCTGACAAGAACAATTTTAGAGACGAAAAAGTTGGGGCCTCACAGTTTCAGAGGTCTCAATTCATAGACAACTGGCTCCATTCCTTGGGGCACAATATGAGGCAAAATATCATGGCAGAAGTATATGGTGGAGGAAAGCAGCTGAGCATATGGCCATCAAGAAGCAGAGAAGATGATTCCACTTGTCAGATAGAAAATATGTATCCCAAAAGGCATGCCTCCTAATGACCTCCTCCAACACTCTACCTGCCTAGTTTCCACCAATTGAATCCTTACTGGGGGAATTAATGCACTGATTGGGTCAAGGCTCTCATAATTCAATTATTTCACCTCTAAACCTTCTTATGTTGTCTCATAGGTGAGCTTTTGGGGGACACTCCACATCTAAACCTTGACTGTAATGGAGAAACAAGGAAATACTATTCTTTCTTTGAAGAATGAAACCACCAAAGTATTAAGATTTTCTGTACAGCTGTAAATAATTTAAATTGAAATGAAAACACATCTTCTGATATGCTTTGTAAAGGTGTGTTAAGCCAATTGGATATGCTATATGAAATTAGGCTTTTTATCCCAATTCATTTAGTCACTAGAAAAACATGTTTCTTAATGTGTGTCAAGCACTGTGGTAGGCCTAGGGATTTAAAAATGAGTAAAATTTTTGGTTCTACTCTAAAGAAAATACATACACATATTTAAACACATACATATACAGTATTATAATATGATACACTCTCAGTATAAAAAACTTTGGCACCAAAAGCACATAAATAAAGTGGTTAATTCTGAATGATGTTATTTAAGACCTCACAGAGTAGTTAATCTGTTTCATGGGACTTTAAAAGATGAGAAGGATTATCTGAGGGAGCAAAAGGATATTGGGAAGATGATGTTTAGCTGGAAAGAAAGGAAAGTGAAGGAAGCAGAAGCAGTGGCACAGAAACACAAAACCTTAGTGGGTGCCCAAGGAATAGACATCATTAAAACTAAGACCAATTGAGTTGTGAAGAGTAGTAACAGGGGTGTAGGTTTGTATTTTGTTAGAATAGTATTAATTTTACAGTGAGTCCTAGAAATCAAAATACTCATAAAATAAACATAACATCTACCGCATCCATATGTTTTCAAAGTCTGTCAAATTACATGACAAACTTTGTAATAGGAAAAGACATTTTTGGTTCACATGGGACACCAAAATGTGTGTTGTTTTATAGGGCATCATTTGCACCACATTTTATGCATTGTATTTGTCTTATTCTATGCATTTTGTTACTTTGGGGATAAACATTTCCATGAAGAGCATCAATTCTCCTAACACATTAGCAAGAATAGCTCAGCTTTTAATACCACTCTCAACCATCAATTATATAACTTTTCTTTAGGGAACTATATTCTAGCAATAGCAAAAGCATGTGGAAAATAAATAGTATAATGGGTATATAAAAGTGGAAATTAGTGAGAAATTGCCTGGTGAGTATCAGTCATATTTGACTAGCAGAGTTTAAAAGCAACTGGATTTTAAGCCTTCTTTTTTATTTATGGTACACCTGAAGAACTTCTTTTGAGAAGAAGTAGCTTACTACAGAACTATAAATTGGACATAACATATAATAATTTTTGCCTCAAAATGTGTTATGGTTTGGATATGAGGAGTCACCCAAAAGCTTTGTACTAATGCAGTGATGTTTGGAGATGAAATGATTAGATCATGAGAGGTGTAACCAATTGGTCCTTCCTCATTTGAATGGACTGAGTGGTGATAGGCAATGGCTGAAGGAGGTGGGTCACTGGAGGCATGCATTGGAAGGGGCCATCTTCCCTGTCAAACCTCCAGGTTTTCCTCTGTCTGCTTTCCAGCTGTCAATAGGTGTGCAGTGCACCTCCATCATGCCATTCCACCCTGACCTGCTGCCTCATCCTAGGCCTGGAGCAGTGGAAGCTGCCGAACATGGACCAAACCTCAGGAACCATGAGCTAAAATTAATTTTTCCTTCTCGAAGTTATTGATGGGTGAAATGTGTTCCCCAAAAGCTCATGTGAGACAAATGCAGGAGGGCTCAGAGGTGAAATGACTGGGTTATGATAGCCTTACCCCAATAGTGAGTTAATACCCCCATAAGGATTAGCTGGTGACTATGGGCCAGTAGGGTGTAGTTGGAGGAGTTTGGGTCATTGGGAGCTTGTCTTTGGGGGTATGTATTTTGCATCTGGCAATGGAGTCTCTTTATCTACTTTCTGGAGCCATGCCTTAAACTGCTTCACTCTGCCACACTCCTCTGCCATGATATTCAGCCTCACCTTGAGCCCCAAGGAATACAGTTGGCCTTGGATAGACTAAGACCTCTGAAACCATGAGGCCCCAAATAAACTTTTCCTCCTAAAATTGTTTTTGTTTTGTTCTTGTAGAGTCTTTTAATCACAGCAGTGAAAAGCTGACTGAAACAGAAACAATAACAATGTAACTGGCTTTTGATGATGCTTTGTTTCATTTTATTTTGGTAAGTCACATAGGTCTTTTTATATTTAATAATAGTAATATTTGCTTACTGGATAATATAAAATGATTGATTTTGAATAATTAAATAGAAATTATCCAATAAAATCCATTTAATGTTGTGAAGCATTGTAATACGTGCTCTTGAGTATATTCTCCTAATGTTTTCAACCACCTGTTGGAGGTAAGTAGTATCCTAAATTTACAACTGAGGAAAGCAGTCCAGCAAGATAATATGTTTTGCCTCAGAAATAAAGAAAGTAATATAATGAAGGTAATATACAGAAAACATAAGAACTGAAGTAGTACATATAAAAGACTGAGGTATTAACCACAAAAAAACAAACAACCATAAGAAAACAAATGTACCAATATGTAAATGAGCAAAACTTTGAACACACACTTCACCAAAGATGTATCATTGGCAAAGAAACACATGAAAATATACTAGGTATCATTTAATTATTATGGGAATGTAAAGTTAAAACAATGCAATATCAGTACACACTTATAAACAGATAAAATTTTTTAAATTAACTTAAAATTAAATGAATGATGGTACTAAATATTAGCAAGGATCTATTATACATTGCTAATGGAAAATTTCAACTGTTTCAACAGTTGAAAGAATAGTTTAAAACAGTTGGAGAACAGTTTGGAAGTTTTGTGAAAAGTTAAAAATAGACTTACTATATGAGCCAATCACTCCACTACAAGATATTTACCCAAGAGAAATGAGAGCATATAACTACACAAAGAGTTGTACAGGAACTGTCTACCAACATTTTTTTTTAAAGAGAGAGGGACAATGAGAGAGAGAGAGAGAATCAATTTTTTTATTAATTTTTCATATGGCCTTTGTTACTCGGAAACTTCATTGTGTACATGGTGCATACTCACACATGTCAGGCAAGTGCTGTAACTGCTGAGCCACTGCTCCAGCCCATAGCTCAATCTGTAAGCAACCAAAATGTCAATCAATCAGCAGGTGAGAGGACAAATTGCAGTAAAACTAAATAATGTTATACTATTCAACAGTAAAAGGAGCTATTGACATAGTCTATAACATGGATGAATTTCAAAGTAACTATTCTGAATGAAATAAATGAGGCATACAGGAATACATTCTACTTATAGTATACAGAATTGTAGAAAGTAAAAAGCAATCTTTATTGGGAGGAATGACAGATAGTGGTGATCTGGGATGGATGGCACAGAGACCGGTAGAAAGGCAGGAATTACAGAACAAAAAAGGTTTATGAGGAAACTTCTGGAATTGATCTTGACTTAGGTGATGGTTTCACAAATATATATATATATGTCACACTATCAAATTGTGATAAGTAATAGGAGTTTTATATATGTTAATTACTTTTCTGTAAAGTTGTTTAAAATGTTATGCATACTTTCATGTGCCTATTATATATATTTTAAATTCTTTTAATTAGTGAGAGTTATCAACACTTTAGAAAATGGTTAACTCTGGGTGGAGAAAGACTTAGGTGTGTTTTGAATTTTTTCTATGAACTCATCCTCATTTTCTTAATAACCTACAACAATTTTAAACATCCTTTTAATTAAGTTCTTCAGAATTTAATTATTAAAAAGTTCTTAAAATATCTCTCTCATTTGCCAAGTATGGTGACCAAAGCCTGTAATACCACCTACTGGAGAGGCTGAGGCAGGAGGATTACAAGTTTGAGGTCAGCCTGGGCAATTCAGTAAAAGCCTGTATCAAAATAAAATAAAAGGTTGGAGATATTGCTGAGTAGCATAGCATTTGTCTAGCATGTGTCAGGCCCTGGGTTCAATCCCCAGTACTGCAAAATAATTCAAATAATCCCCCTTGCCTCTCTCTGTTTTAACAAAAGATGGGAAAGTAAAATCAAGTATGCACAAGTATGTAGCCAGTTTGTACATTCTTCCTACTTTTCTATACTATCTGATTGCTGTACAGTGAGGACAAAATTTGTATTTAAAAATAAAATACATATTTTAAAGCACCTAGTTTATACAGACACTTGAAAAGTTCTCTAGTATACTGCAATTACTTCAATAATTACTAATAATACTATTACATATTATTAAAATAGCCAGGAAATCAATTTATTACACTTGCTTTGAATATAGACATTTGTAGTCACAGATGAATGATAATGACATTTGGGTTACCCCTTTTCCTGTCTTCCTTCTGTCACTTCTTGGTCCTTGGAAATAAAATATCAGTTCATTCCTTTCTTTTGGAAGTCATTAGTGCCTACTCTTATAACAGTATTTTAAACTTAGGTAAAATAATAAATTACAAAGTCCAAAGAGCAGGAATCTTGCATTGATGATGTAACAAATTTTTGGATAAACAGAGTCATATGACTACATCTATCTGTGTTGCCTTTCACAGAGACGCAGTGCCAGACCTGTCCTGGCAGCTACAGGTGTGTTGCGCGATGCTCCCTGCACCGGTCGCTGTGGAACTCTGCGCCTTTGGAAGGAAAGGGATGTGTGACGCATTCTCTGTCGCCTAGGCCAGCGTTCTGATTCAGACCTGATGCCCCCTCACCTGACCACATCCTGAGCCCGCCTGGCCTCAGTTTCCCCACTTTCAGCAAGGAGAAGCCATGCTGTCCTGTTTCTGTTTGCTCTCCAAGCACATCAGCCCTTCGCTAGTGTCCCTGCGCAGTACATGCTGCGGCATCGTGACCCCACAGTTCTGGGCCGCCAGGCGCCCCTGGGGTCCTCAATCGGCCACCTTGCAACGCCTCCTGGCCACAGTGGCCTCCTCCTGTGACCCTTCTGGGCCTTCCCGAGTTCGCCAGAACTTTCACCCCAACTCTGAGGCCGCAGTAAACCACCAAATCAACCTTGAGCTCTATGCGTCTTATGTGTATTTATCCATGGCCTATTACTTCTCCCGGGATGACGTGGCCTTGGATAACTTCTCCAGGTATTTTCTTCGCCAGTCCCGGGAGGAGAGGGAGCATGCAGAGAAGCTGATGAGGTTTCAGAACCAGCGAGGAGGCCAGATCTGCCTACAGGATATCAAGAAGCCAGACAAGGACAACTGGGAAAGTGGACTGCATGCCATGGAGTGTGCTCTAGGCTTGGAAAAGGATGTGAACCAGTCGTTGCTGGACTTGCACACGCTGGCCTCAGACAAAGGTGACCCCCATTTATGTGACTTTCTGGAAACCCATTACCTGAATGAGCAGGTGAAGTCTATCAAAGAACTAGGTGACCATGTACACAACTTGATTAACATGGGGGCCAAGGACTCTGGCCTAGCAGAGTACCTTTTTGACAAGCATACCCTTGGAAATGAAAAACAGAAGTAAGCCACAAGCTGCCTTTCCCACAACCCAGAGGCCCAAGACCAGAGTCAGCTGTCTCCTGCTTTCTTGCCTTGAAAATCAACATCCATCTTTACGTTCTTCTCAGTTATACTGTCGCTCCCATAAAGTGATTTGTAGAGAATAGACTTACTCCATGTTAACATAACAGTGGCTTTCTGCAGCATCAAGATATTAATCTTTTTCCAGCCTGAAAGATAACTCAGGTCACCAAGGTGTGAAAATAACTGGAAAAAAAAAACTGAAAATGAGTGCAAACTAACGTTTTCCAGTTGCCAAGTATCATTCCTACCAGGAATCTACCCTAAAATTTCATGATTTTCAATTCAACAAGCGCCTGCTATTTTCAAGATCTTATACAGAAGGCCAAAGCAAGAAAATGCATAAGATAAATATACAAAAAATTATAAGATAAAGTTGTATAACTGTAAAAATCCTACATAAAAAAATTTCTATCACAATGTTTTCTTTTTCCAGTGTATTCCAAGGAATTGTAGTGTCTGGAGATGATTCTTTTAAAGATTTTATAATCAAACAAATTTGTAATAAACTAAATCAGGCACCAATGTTGGGCTTGGAAAGTCCGTAGATTTTAGCATTCTAAGGGCTCTGAGACATCTGAGACAGCTTGCAATTTTTAAAAAAATTGAATTATGATTAATTTTAGCTCAGTGTTTCATAACAATATGCAATTTCAGTTATTTTTTTCCCTTTAAAAAAATAAGAATAAGCAGGTCTTTGGGGTTCTAATCTCCATGCACTTTACCAGTTTGTTATACAGCATCACTTTTTCTTTTTTTTTTTTTTTAAGAAAGAGGTACAGTGAGAGAGAGAGAGAGAGAGAAACAACTATTATGTAGTTTTTCATGTGGCTTTCATTGCTCTCAGACTTTGTTGTGTACGTGGTGCTGGGGGTCTGAACTCATGTACTCACAAATGCCAGGCAAGCACTGTAACCACCAAGCCACAGCGCCAGCCGCCCCCCCCCCACCGCCTCACTTTTAACATATCCAAAAGAGTAAAAAAAACTACATAAAACACCTTTCTGTGGTCTTTAGAATGGAAGAGAATAATGGAGTGGAAAAGGTAATAAAAGGATCTAGAGTAAAAGACACATCTTGCCTGGTAGATGTTTTCTTTAGAAGGGGTGGGGAGGGAAAATGAATGGGAGAATATACGGTGAATACGCATTAGGCCAGTCTAGAGCACAAAGCAGTGACATTTTTTGGAAAGGAAAATTGAGAACATAGTGTGTAGGTAAGAAGAGTTGGACTTTAATTTGATGAACAGAGGCAATGTCTTAAAAGACTCAACAGAAGAATGCTGTGCTAAAATCTGAGCCATCAGAAAATCTGGTTGTATAGAATAACAATCTGAAAATGACATAAATGACATATGGGTCATCTGAAAAATAGATAAAGGTGAGATTAAGCATACATTAGAAAAAACTAAAAGCCCTCTGAGAGAAAATGGGAAAGGAGTTGAGTGAACAAAAAAAAAGGAGAGCTTTTAGACTTCATGCAAGTCTGGTCTACATGGAAGGAAAAATGGAAAGTTGTGCATGGTACTATGGAAAGTTCTACAAGTCTTTCAGGCAGGTCTCCAGCCAAAGTCACTAGTCAGAGGAGTCCCAAGTCTCCCAGTAATGGGCCTGCATAAGTAACTTTTTTTTTGAACAAACTTACACGATTTTAACAAAATAATATAAAATGTGTATATATTCTTGATATTGCAATTACCCCCAGGAGGGCTCCCCCCAATTACCCTCCCTTATCCCACCCTTCCCCTTCCCACTATATTTCTAAAAAAAAGTATTAGGTTGTAAAGCATTACATCTTATCTGGATTTAACACATGCTAATAGACCAACTTTCTCATTGTCCAGGGTCTAGTCCCCACCTCCACAGATGAGTGGAGACAATCGACCCTTAGATCTCTGGGTTAAGCTGATTTTACTCATCATGATCTCTTCCATACCCATCCATTTACCTTCGAAGGCTGCAATATCATTGTTTCTAATTGCTGTGTAATATTCCATGGTATAAATGTACCACAGTTTTTGGATCCATTCTTCCAGTGAGAGACATCTGGGTTGTTTCCATAGCCTAGCAATAGTAAATTGTGCTGCTATGAACATAGATGTTGCTGTGTCACTATAATGTGTTGATTCTAAGTC
>PVKS010034672.1:0-20697 GCA_004027875.1 Aplodontia rufa
AAAGGAAGTCTGGAAAGCCCATAAATATATGAGAAAATGCTCTACATCATTAGCTATAAGGGAAATGCAAATCAAAACTTTAACAAGATTCCACCTCACTCCTGTGAGAGTGGCAAAAATGAAGAATATGAACAACAACAGATGCTGGAGGGGCTGTGGGAAAAAAGGAACATTGTCACATTGCAGGTGGGACTGCAAACTGGTTCAGCCACTCTGGAAAGCAGTATGGAGACTCCTCAAAAAATTAGGACTGGAACCACCTTATGACCCAGTTATCCCACTTCTGGGTATTTTCCCAAAAGAATTAGAATCAGCATATTATAGAGATATTGCTTCATCAATGTTTATAGCAGCTCAATTTACTATAGCTAGACTATGGAACCAATCTAGATGCCCTTTACTGGACGAGTGGATTCAAAAACTGTGGCACATATATACAAGGGAATACTACTCCACTATTAGAATGATATCATGGCATTTGCAGCCAAATGGATGGAGATGCAAAAAATTATGCTGAGTGAAATATCCCAAACTCAGAGACTCAAGGGCCGAATGTTTTCTCTCATTTGCGAAGCTAGAATACAACTGGCAACAATATGTTAGATGGCTAAGATAATAATAATCTCAACACGTATGAATTTTTACACAAACAGGGGGAACCTTGCCTAGGATACCTGGAGACGTAGGGAGGAGGGTAGGGAGGAAGGAGGGATTAGGAAGGATATCTAGGAGACTGGAGGAAGGGAGTATGGGGGAATCAACTCAGAAAGAGATCTCTGACCTCCATGAGAAGTCCATTTTACACAGGGGTTGGTTCATTTGGGAGAGACATAACTATGGGGAACCCAAGGGGGGAATCCATGGAATGGCATCAGCCTTGGCTAACTATGTGAATATACATTTGTTCTTAATTGTTTGATACTGATTCCTCCTCAACTGTAATTCTATATTCAACTAATAAAATTTCTTTTAAAAAGTGCTGGTGTGTAAGAACACAAATAACAACAAAAACAAACCACAACAAAAGAAACAAGAAACAAAAAACAAAACAGAGAAACCAAAATAAACAAACAAAATGACATTTTAATGGAAAGTTGAGAGGATTATTGGATATTTCTACTGAGAAGGTCAAAATAGGCAGTTGGGTTGATGATCACATCTGCCTCCTGGATGGAGGCACCTAGAGAGTGAGTTTGCTGGAGAGCCTGACTTTTGCTGTTCTCAGCTGGAAGTCAGATTCCCAGGAAACCTCCCAGTATTCTTGTCCTGTGGAGGAGGTGCAGACCTTCACTGCCACTGCTACCTGTGAATCCTGCCTTTCAGCTTTCGTGGGTTGAGAACCTGGGTGCTTTCGTGACTGCCTGCCCAGACTCCTGTCCCACTTCAGCCAGGGCCCCAGCAGGTCCTGCTAATCTTATACATCCCAGGGCAACTGAGAAGAGAGCTCACTGATCCTGAGGGCATGGTCACCCTGAACTCCTGGCTCCTGGGGGAGATGCCATTTGAACTTCTGGGTCCTGAGGCCCTCACCAGCCCAAAACACACGTAGCTCCTGTAGCTATCTCTGCCCAAAATTGTGGTGCCTGAGAGGTACTCCTGCCCAAGTGCCCACAGCTCCCAGGAACATCTCTACCCTGAACTCACCAGGCCTAAAGCCATCAGAAATTGCAGCTCCTGGGACCTCTCCGTCCCAAACTCACGGTGCCTGAGGCAATTAGATCACGGGGCTCCTGGGGCAGTCAGCAGCCAATGGTACTGTGCCTGGGGCAGCCTCTGACCCGAACTCACTCACAGCCACCAGAGCTGCTGCCTGGACTGCCCTCCTTCTCAAGATGGTGATCTCCCTGCTCTCCAGGGTCAGTTTGGAGGCACGTCTTAGGTATGTGCACTAATGCAGAACCTGGATTCAGCTGAGGAGTGGGAGCTTCTGATAGCAGGATCCTCCGTGCCACTTTGTCCTTCCTATAGTTTTGTGTGTTCTTCCATCCCTCTGTGCCAAATCAGCAGCAAGGCCACCGGGTGGTGGTTCTTACAGCAGAACTTCTTGGCCCCTGTGTGGTTTTTCTTCCTTGCTTATTTTAATCCAAGCCTCTGAGTCTCCATATTTCCTTTTTGTCTACTAATGAATTTCAGTGAAGTTTTGCCGTTCACCCACCTCACAAAAAAGCACTGCTCCCTCCACTGATGTTCCTTTTCACAGAGAGATTCTATACGCAGCCCTCCTCCAGAATTATGCTGGCTGCCTTTTAATCCTAGATATCCGCATGCTAACCCCTCCCTCACAGAGGCTTTGCAGAGTCTATCCTATTTGCTGAACCCACAGATGGGAACACACAGTTATGAAACACACAGATATGGAGGACTGCTTGTGTCTTTCAGCCTGCTTCAGTCCTTCCACCAAGCCCTCTATAATGAGTTCTCTCATCACCACGTCACATCTGCATCTTACATATATCAATCTGCTCAACTGGCAACCTCTCTGACCTGAAGATAAGCTCTGAGGACAGAAGCTTGATCTATTTTGATCTTTTGTATTCCCAACACTTTGCACAGGGCTTAGCTTATAGCAGGTGTTCAGTAAAATGTTTGTTCAATGAGTTAGTCAACCACTCTTTCTCTGCCAAATTTAGAGTTTTGTTCTACCAACTTGGCTGAAGCCCTGATTCTTAGCCAAACTTTTATCAATGCATCTCTCTAGTGAGCTAAGACCTGTTGTCCCCTATATCTCTGGACTCCTGTGTGTCACTATACTTTGAGGGATCTAGGTGGAATGCACACAGACTTTGTAATCTTTAATACAGAATGTCAGCCTAATCACCAATTCATCTAACTCTTTCCCCTCACCACTTCAGGTATTGGCTAGGTGAACAGACTCACATGATTAATGGAGACAAACATATATTTCTGATAAGGTGAGCTTTAAAGCTGTATGGTTTGAATGTATCAAGAAAGAAATCAAGGCTGAGGAAAAGAGGAAAGGCAACCATAGATAGCAAACAGGCAAGTCTGGTCTGAATAAGGATGAGAACAGGATGGACCCAGCAAGAGCCAAAGGGTAGGACATCACAGGAGGGTCTGCAAGCTACACTAGGATGGTGTCAGTTTCCTTCAGAACCCAGGGAATATACAGGATGGTGCTATAGTAAATTCCAACTGATGGGGAAGAACGTGGAAGCAAAGCAACCACCCCAAATTTGGGAGGAAAAAAGGGGGAAATACTCCCTCAGAGCAGTGGTTTCAATTTTAGTCACACATTTAAATCATCTGAGGACCTTTACAATTGTAGTTGCCACAGAGTATCCACAGGGAATTGGTTCCAAGATTCCACAGGATATCAAGATCCACAGAAGTTCAAGACCCTTCCATAGAATGACATAGTATTTGCATAGAAGTTATGGGCATCCTTTATTACAATCTCCAAATCATCTTTAGACTACTTATATACCATCTAAAACTGGGATAGGTATACAGCAGTGGGGTAGAGTATGTACCCAGGTGGGATGGGGGAAGACACTAATGCGATGTGAGTGCTATATAAATAGATGTTCTATTGTTTAGGGAAAGATCAAAGGGTTGCATGCTCAGAAATTCTTTTTTCAAATATTTGCAATCTGCAGTTAATGGAATCTACAAATACAAAACCTGTGTTTATGGGGGTCACTATGTTGGTATTTGGGTCTCACTCCCAAAATTCCGATTGGTCTAGGTTGTCGCCTGGACATTGGCTCTGGTGACTTCTGTGTGCAGTCAAGATCGAGAAGCGGGCTGGAGTGGTGGCTCAGCAGTTTCGGCACTTGCCTGGCAAGCACGAGGACCCGGGTTCAAACCCCAGCACCACATACACAACTGAGTGTTGGAGCAACTAAGGCCATGTGAAAAACTAAATAAAGTTGTTTAAAAAAAAAAAGATTGAGAAGCTCTGACTTAGAGGAGGAAGGTAATTAAACACCGTAGATGCTGGCCCAAGGGTGGGAGTAGGGAATAAAAGATGGATATTCCTTGTGCTGGAAAGATAGACCTTAAAAGATGCAATCTGTGGGTTCTTCAAATATGAATCAGATCTCTCTCTCTCTCTCTCTCTCTCTCTCTCTCATGCAGTATTGCAGATGGAACCCAGGGGCATATTACTACTGAGCTACACCCCCAGCCCTTCAATTTGACTTGAACTTGCTATCCTCTGACTCAGCCTCCCCAGTTGCTGTGATTACAAACCAGTAAATCTGATTTTGTCAATAAAACACTATTCAAACCCCCATAAATATACTACAGCAGTTCTGTTTTGGGAACAAATTGGACAATCTCTATAGTTCTCATTTAGTATAATGGAATTTGCATGAATCAATCATTCTTTCCTCATGACATGCAGTTAAAAACTAATGTGTAGAATTCCCCAGGGTTAAATGTTATGGAATCAGACTTGGCTAAGCATTCAAAGTTCTTAAACTCAAGTGCAGAATAAGTTTATTTGAAATGCTAAGATCCCACCTCCATGCCTATAGATTTGAAGGCAATAATTTGAGTGGGGCCTGGACTAGATGTGCCCAGAAAACTTCCCAAGTAATTGTGTGACAAAGGCCATCTATAGCCCTGCACTGAGAATCACTCATTTAAGAACCAGGGATGAAGGTTTACGGTTTTCTGAAGAGTACTCTAATCCACCCTATTAGTATTCATTGTAAAGAGCATTTATAATTTAATGGAAGCTGAAGTGAAGAAAATTAATTCTGGCGTTCGAACCTAAGTGTTAAGTCTAGAAAGAGTATGAAGCATACCTCAGTAGATGAATCCTCACACAGTACAAAATTGATGCCTTTGGTGCCTGTATGCATAGCTTTGGCCTGTCAGGCAGGATTTTATGCCCCGCAGCTCCAGACAGCCCAATATCTGAAGCACTGTCAGCAAAGCTGAATGAATTTGAGAGCCTCCACCTGAGATTGGTCAGCACGGGCAGTCAGCATCCCAGTGCATCTTCATCAGGGGTCCTTGCTGTCTAGGAGGGAAGTTGCATAATTCAGGACACTCCATGAAAACTCCCTCACCACAACCAATATTACCAAGGGAACCAAAATGATGGGGATGTGATCATATTCCAACCTACAATGAGAAATGCAGCCTTCACTAAGCTGAAAGCAAAAACTTCAGGGAGGAATCACACTCCTGTTTTCCATTAGGGATTCACTTTCTGCAAATACTGTTTTCATTGGGAATCACTTCATTCCAAGTGTTGAAAGAGAGCACATATCATTTATTTTGTTTAATGGAATTAAGTTTGGCCTAAAGACCTCCTTATATATTTTTATTTTGACCTAAAGGAGTCTTTGTACACAGTGAGCTGTCACCTAACTCGATATGTAAACAGACCATAACCTACTCTTGGAACAGGTAGTGGAGTCTTGGCCAATCACAAGTAGTAAACTCTTCAAACCATGTTTGAATAAGACAGAGCTGTCAGCTTGTCTGATCTCACTTCCCTTTTTTGTATGTTACTTCCTTTTCTCTGGGTATAAATATAATCTGCTTATGTGGTGAAGTGGAACATCCCTAACTATTTTTGGTACAGACTAATGCCTAATTCTACAACTACAAATTAAAGCCATTAAAGATCTGAAAAACCAGATTTGTTATAATTTTGTCCTTTAGCAATGGTACTGAACTGAAGGGAGGGGAAAGAGAACAGTAACAGAATTCAATCAGCCCCAGTGAAACCTGGGAAGTGGTTCCTCTTGACACCTCACTTTTCCCTCATGGAAAAGACTTGTGCAACCTGCTGCTGTCTGCCCCTGCACCCTCAGTGGGTAAAGAACCAAGACTGGTCAAAAGGTAACTCTGTTAATATTTTGAGGAACTACTACAGTTTTCCAAAGGGCTGCTCAATTTTACCTTCCCTTCTGCAATGTATGAGAACTCTAATTTCTCTAATCCTCACCAACCCTTGATATTCTTCACTGAAAAGCAGAAAACTATGGTATTATCCAACTAATCAGTCTTTTTGGCTGTTGATTGACAATAATGGAGATGAGAAAATGAGATCTGCAATAGAGAAAACCCAGGCTGATACTAGAACTCCTGCTGAAAGATCAAAGGCCATGACAATGAAGCTAAATCTCTTTATGAGCAAACCAAGAGCAGATGAAGTGATCAAGCAGTATTAGGGGGAAAAATCAAAAACTGAGTAGTGAATCAAGACCTGGACCAAAGCAAACCAAGAGATCAGACATAGCATGAAGAACCTCATACATCCCTGGAGGAACATCAGTCAGCCTTGGAACTAATAACGAGCAAGAACTGAGAGCAAATGTCAAGGTGAGTAATGACTAGCAGGACAACCTTAGGTTAATAATAGAATTTAACAAGCAGCACTTCAAGCTATAATAAGCCCACATTGACCACATAACTGAAATGGCAACAGTGATGAAGAAAGCTACTGAAACTGGTGAGCATCAGCGTTTCTCATGAAATAGGGGCAATAAAATACATCTTAAACAAGAAATCAAGGATTTGAAAAAAAAATCTTCAAATAACTCAATGAAAGATGATGAATATTAAAGTGTAGTCTTCAAATAACTCAATGATGAATATTAAAGTGTAGTCTTTGTCAATTATCAAATTTTTATTAGTTTTTGTCAAGTGATCTGAACCAGAAACTTCTGTGACACAACTTCAAAACATCCCCAGGGCTTTCCAACTGTCCTCATTAGTGAATGAGATAGCAGAAAGTCACAATCTCAATCAGTCCATCATTTGTTACCTTTAGTGTATATAACACACTGGAAAATAAAATTTTTAAATATGCTTTTTGAAAATTTGTGATGGATAAACATAGGATTTACTTTTTATTAAAATATAATTTAAAAATAATTCCATAGGTGAATAGATGAGATGCTCTCATAGTGACATCAAAGCTTTCTCATAGTGACATCATATTTAGCTTTTTAAGGAACTGCGGCAGTCCAAAGTGACTGCAGCATTTTATTTTACCACTAGCAGTGTGTGAGGATTCTAATTCCTCCACATCCTCCACCAACTCTTATTGCCTGTGCTTTTTACTATAACCATCCAAGTGACTATGAAGTATTTCATTATTGTTTTAATTAATAGTCCCCTAAAAATTAATACTGTAATTGTGATTGATATGCATCTTTTTATGTGTGTATTAACCGTGTTCATATACCCTCTTTGGAGAAATGTCTACGAATATACTTTACCCACTTTTCAAGTAGCATGTAATTTTAAGGTGATTTTAAAGACTCCAATTCATCTTCTTGTTACTGACTTATGCATTAGGGTTCTCTGGAGAATATGTATAATTACAAGAGAGGATTTATTAAATTGGCTCACATGATCACAGAGGCTGAAAAGTACAACAATGATTGTCTTCAGGTCAGAGAGCTGGGGAAGCCAGTAGCTGCTCAGTCCAAGAAGCTAGAATAAAACCTTATAATAAAAGAGAGACCAAGATGTAGCCCAAGTTTGAAGACAAAAGCCTGAAAGCACTGCCCCACAAACAGCAGCAGCTGCCAGTCTGTATTCAAAGGCTGAAGAATCTAGAGTATCTGGAGTCACATCTAGGGGCAACAGTAACTGAAAATTGTCCCTTTCAGGAAGGAGAGAACAGGAGCCAGAGAGCAAGCGTCCCTTTTCTTCAACTTTTTCGTTCCATCAGGGCCCCCTGTCATTGGACGGGGCCATGCACATTGAGGGGAGATCTTCAGCACTCAGTTTCTTAACCCACCTGTCAATCTTCTCTGGAAACACCCTTTCGGTCACACCTGGAAGTGGGATTTACCGGTTTTCCAGGCAACCATATTCCAATCAAAGTGATGCCCAAAATTAACCATCAAAAGTTGTAAGCATTTTTTACATTCTTTAAAAAAAAATCCCTTATGAGGTAGCTGGAGAGGTGGTTTAGTGGTAGAGCGCTTGCCTGGCATGCGTAAGGACCTGAGTTTAAAGCACAACACAACATACACAACTAAGTGTCAGAAAAACAAAAACCAGATGAAAAATAAATAAAATTGACTTTCTTTAAAAAAAGAAAAATCCTTATGAGGTAAGTGATTGGCCAATTCTTTCTCTGGGTCTATGGTTATTTTTTCACTTCCTTGACAGTACAGTTTGAAATGAAAGTGTTTTCAATTTGATGAAGTCCAATTTATCTAATTCTTTTATCACTTGTGCTTTTGTGACATATTTAAGAAACTATTGACTAAACTAAGATTATGAATGTTTACTCTTGTGCTTTATTCTGATTTATAACTTAAGCTCTAACCTTTAAGTCTCTGATCTATTTTGAGTTAATTTTTGTGTCTTGTCTAAGATAGGGATCCACCTTCATTCTTTTGCATGTGGATATCCAGCTGTTGCCACCCCATTTGTTGAAAAGATTATTCTTTCCCCAATGACTTGTCTTGACATCTTTATTAAAAATAAATTGACCAGAAATATAAGGACTTATTTCTGGACTCTTAATGATAGCCCATTGATGTGTCTATCATATGCCAAATGCATTGTCTTGATTATTATAACTTCACAGTACGTTTTGAAATTCAGAAAGTATAAGTCCTCCAACTTTGTTTTTCAAGATTGCTTTGGTTATTTGGGTTCCCATATGAATTTTAGGATGTTCTTTCATTTTGTTCAAGAAAAATCCAGTTGGATTTTGAACCTGTAGACCAATTTGCCATGTTAACAGCACTAAGCCTCAACATCCCAGCTCTGATAGATTCCTTCAATACATCTATTTTTTTATTAGTCACCAACTACCTGAAGGAAGGACCCAGAAGTCAAATCCCCAATTTAAGCTGCAGCACTAGAAAACAGTGAAGGCATCTTTGGCTATTGTAAGCACATTGTGTTGCCCAAATTTTCTTAAATTTTAAAAACTTCATTGAAAATCATCAGATTTTTCATCATTTCTCTCATTTTGGGACTTTGTTTTAGTTCTCATCTGTGTCTGATACTGTGCTAGTTTCTACAGAAAGCCATTTTATAATGGCTCTGGCTGTACTCAGTGGTTAAACATAGAGAATCTTTGGTATCCTGGTAGGACAAAGTTGAAGATGTGTTTTATGTGTGGTTCTCTGTTTTGCCTTTTTCTCCAGACAGGGAAGTCCTTTTATGGGTCTGTTACAGGTCAACATTTGTGTCTCCAAAGAGAAAAATTGCTTTCCCAGAACACAGATAGGAAGCCTAATGAAGTGAGGCAGAAGTTAAGGGTGAGTCCACTTCAAAACTGCACCTGAGGGAGGGAGCCTCAGGGGTAGTTGTGGCTGGCATACAACAGAGTTGGAGATCATCTGCTCTTCTCTGCACCTTGGTAAAACAAGACTCTCAGATACAGAAGGTGCAAATTTGGTTTAATTTGCAGAAATCGCAGTTACCAACCCCATTGGGAGGTGTTGATTAGCGTCTTCTTGTGTCAGTGTCAGCCTGCCCAATCATCGACCTCTCCTCCCTGGAAGACTTCATGCCCAAAAGTAAACCATTTAGAAATCTTGGAATGGGAACATTTAATCTTTTGTCCCCTGACCTGGTAGCTGTGGGTGATACTTCTTGTAAGAGAGAAGGCTCCCCATGTGACCTACTGCTCCCACAAGGAGGGCCTGCAAGAATGCTCTGAAGTGGTAAATAATGAATGCCATAGGTCCAGGTTGGCAGGACTCTTGTGAAAGAAAGCAGGGCCTAGCTTGGACCAGTGTCTGTATCCTTTTGATCAACATTCTTGGTTCTGCTCTGGGGTCTCCATCTGAGCTGAATATTTGAGATCTAGCCACAAATACCCTCTTAAGAATTTTTAAATATTCTAATCTATCACAATGACCAGATATGTTGCTGACACAGTGATTGACATGACACAGGATGATTGCTTTCTTTTGCTCTCTGAAAACAGAATCTGGGGGAGGAGCTAAGTGTCATCAGTGGAAATTTCAGGACTGGAAGTTTAGGTCTGGTCTACCTCTTGCCTTTCTCTTCTCTAGACCACCTTGCTTCTCCCCACTGCAGCACCACTGAAGTTTCAAAGAAGGGGGTGTGGCCTGTTGAGGGACTATAGACCCTCTGATGACTCTTGCAGAGGTTGGGTAGACAGGTATCTGGACAGGGATGGGAAGTGGAATTGTTAATGAAAGGGAATAGCTAGGAAATTCTACTACAGTATAACTTTCAATGACAAATGCCCTTTCAGCTGCCATCCACGAGTCTGAGCATTAATTAAATCCTTATCTTTCTCTTTCCTACCTTTGTTTTCATAAAACCTGTAGTTATTTAGGACAGGCCATATTATCCAATAAAGAGTGAGCAATTACCAGGCACTGGGTACCATGCCAGTCAGGGAACCAGAGGAGCAGCCATGGCCCTCCTGAGCAGATATCTTATCTATCTAAGATAGCGACACCGCAATATCTATGTTCATAACAGCTCAATTTACAATAGCTAAATTATGGAAACAACCCAGATATCCCTCACTGGATGAATGGATCCAAAAGCTGTGGTACATATATACCATGGAGTTTTACTCAGCAATTAGAAACAATGATGTTGCAGCCTTTGAAGGTAAATGGATGGCTATGGAAGAAATTATGCTGAGTGAAATCAGCATAACCTAGAGAACCAAGGGTGGAATGTCTTCACTCATCTGTGGAGGCTGGAGCTGGACCCTGGCCATTGAGAAAGGAGGTCTAATATCATGTTTTAAAATCCAGATAAAGTGTAATGTCATACAACCTAATACAATTTTAGATGAATTTTGTTTTGGGATGGGGATGGGAGGGACAAGGGTGGGTAATGTGGTGGGGGAGGCTCTTGGGGGTAAATCTAATTTTCAGAATCTATATATACATTATATTATTTCATCAGAAGCTTGTGTGATTGTTCAACAAATAAATTTCTGAATTAAAAAAAAGAGACACCAAAGAAGGAAGTGAATATAGAATGCAAGTCCAGGTAAAGACAAGGGCCATAAGAACAGAGGCAGAAGTAGGGAGCACAAGATGTTCCTAAAGAGGAAAAACAATTGTATTAATTGAGACCTTCAAATAAGCAATTTATACAGAATATTTCTCTAAATTGCAATGGGGAGAGCATTTATATCCTCCAAACCCACAAAGCAAAGCTAAGGCTCCAAGAGACCAGGTTCACTGCCCAGGACCATGTAGGCAAAAACTAACGCAACCCAGTTCAGTTCTAGGTCATTGGAAGCCTGTGTTCTTTTCACTCTGCTTCCTCCCAACGCCTTCTTCTATCCTCTTTGATTTCTTTCTTTATATTAACATATGTTAATTGTACCTATTAAAAGGGTTCAATGTGATATTGACAGAGATGTACATAGCATTGCATTGATCAAATCCAACTTCCCTTTTTCCACACTCCTCCCACCCCCACACCTGTACCCTTTCCAATCCCTAGCAATCACTATTGAGGTCAAATCTTTTTAGCTTCATATTAGAAAACGTGTGGTCCTTCTTTCTGTGACTGACTTATTGCACTTAACATAATGTCCTGTAGTTCCACTCATGTTGACACAAATGACAGAATTTAATTCTCCTTTATAGCTGAATAATTCCCCATTGTGTATACAAACCACATTTTCTTTATCCGTTCATCTGTTGTTGGGTACCTCAGCTGATTCAACATCTTAGCTATTGTGAATAGTGCCACAATAAACATGGGCAGGCAGGTATTTATTTGATATGCTGATTTCATTTCCTTTAAATACATACCCTGGAGTGGGATTACTGGATGATACAGTAGATCTGTTGGGTTTTTTTTTTTAAGGAACCTTTATAATGTTCCCCCTAATGGCTATAATGTATTCCCACCAACAACATATAGTGATTCCTTTTTCTCCACACCCTCATCAGTGCTTTTTTAATAATAGCCATACTAACTCAGGTGAAACTATCTCAACGTATTTTTGATTTCCACTTTCCTGATGTTCTAGTCCCTTTGTTCTCTAGATTGCCTCTGAAAGAGTTCATGGGAAGTGGAAATCCAGAGACATCCACAGTGCTGTGTGTGAAGAAGCCCTCTCTGTGTACTTTTTCAATACAGCAGGAACAGAATGAAGATGTGTTGCAAGCCACGGTTCCAAAGAGAAGCAAGGGAGCAAGACCTTGTCTCAAGGTCACCGTCCCTACTGGTCCCTCAACCCCCATAGAGGATGGTCCTTGCCAAGGTGCCCTGGAGGGGAACTTCTTTAAGTGTGCAGCTTATCCTTATGGCTTCACTACCAGACAGTGAGTCTCAGCCTCCCAGCCTCTGCATCACACTGTGTGAGCTCCTGCTATTTTTAAACCTCTCTTTTCTGTGCCCTTTTCATCTGACAGGTGAAGAATTGCTGTCATTTTAGCACTGAATAACATTCATTATTCATTATCTGTGGTGAAAGAACTTATTTACTACCTGAGTACTCCCTCCAATACCGTGCTGAGGCGACCTTTTTAATACCAAGAGGGGACCAGCCCTCTTTTATACCAGCAGATGCAGAAAATAAGCGAAGAATGAACCTCTAGCTTTACAGGAAGGGGATTGGCTCAGCTGCAGACTCATTACATGAGCAAGGGAGGGGAGCAGGGAGGGGGAGAGGGAACAGGAGGGACAGCAAGGCAGCTGGAGGGAGGGAGTAGGGGCTTCCATGAGAAGCCCAACTAACATGGGGTTAAAGTAGGAGGAAACATGGGATCAGTCAGGGGAAACCCAAAGAGGGGAGAGCATGGACTGACATCAGACTCAGCTTGCACTGTCATTATGCATATGTTCATGTTTGTGTGGCAACGATTCCCTCCTAAATGTAAGACCATGTTGAATGAATAAAAAGATTTAAAAAAAGCCTTTCTAGAGTTGTGGGCCCTCAGTCAGTACACAAGAAAGACACAGCTTTCAAAATTATCTGAGGTTATCACCCCAACAGCCTGGGATTGACCTCAGTGTCTTAAACACAGTCACCAGTGCAGGCAGGGACTTGGCAGAATGATAAAGGCTATTTAGCTTCACGTGCAAAGTTTGTTAACTGACTTCTACAGAGAAGTCACATCCCTGAGAGAGGCCTCTGTGCTTGGACATACTTGACACCATGTATCTGAGCAGTTCCCTCTTGCCCTTTGCTATCGTGGCACAAACCCAGGTGTGATCCAGTAAGCGTGTGAGAGCTTCAAGAACTCACCTGTCCAGGACAGAGGGAAGACGCCCACCAGGAGTCCCTCAGCACGCTGTGTCAAGCATGAGCAACCCTGGAGGAGCCCTGGCTGCCTGCCTCCTGATTTCAACACTGGACCCCACCTCTAAGAACTTCTTAGATCCACTGTCCTCATAGCCCCAGGCCTCCTCTCTCCTGCATGGGACTCACTCCCATACAAATAAATGATTGACATCAGCTTTTATCTGCCCTAGAGCCCAGGGGCACATGCTTGGTGCTTTGTAGAGCAACTTGTACTTCCAGGTGTGCTCTCAGGCATAGGGGCCACAGTAGGACACACAGCAAGCAGTGGTCCCTGTGGCTATGGCTGCTGTCCTGCCTGAGGACAAGTTCAGCTATGCAGGAGGACTTGGCCAAAGCAAATCGACTCTCAGGACCCAAACTGGGACCTCTTCTCTTCATCTCTTCAGCCTGATCTTGCATCTCAAAATAACACTTTCATCTGTCGGGTTCTCAGGTTTGATCTAACAATGCAGACACAAATTTGAACTTGACAAACTGGTGGTGGTGGTGGGGTGTGTGTGTGTGTGTGTGTGTGTGTATGTGTGTGTCAGTTTCCAAAATAGTGCAGGAGGAAAGAGGTGGCAGGAAGAGACCTAGTTCCCCTTCCAGATCTGTATTCAGTTCCAACCCCCTGACTGACCTTTCCCTCCTCTGCCCATTGCAGGATTGCAAACAGGTGGGCAGATCGAAGGAGAAGGCAAAATTCTGCCAACCGCCACTCAGCAAAATGCACCATGTCTATTCTTTTGGTTGACAATGACCCATGAAGTGTATGGTGGTTTGTTGCAGTGCAAGAGTCAAACCTACAAAGACCATTAGGTCACCAGAAAAGATTCTATCACAGGAGAGGCAGCATAGTGATTTGGAACCTGTTTTCGTTTTGCACATGGAGTAAGTGTTTCCGTAGGATAAAAATGAATTGTGTTCACAATGTAAGACGTCTCTATGATTATTTTTATTTCTTTGTCCAGAAATAAAACCCAAATATTAACATATATGTTAATGAAGTCAGTATTTTTTTTTTCTTTTCTAAAATCATAAGCCTCAAGATCTTGCTTGCTGGTTGCTGTACATGTCTGTGTGAACATCTGCTCCTGGCCTTGGGGCCTGCACAGCATGGGTGGCTGCACTGCGTGCTCTCCCATCTGAACACTCCACTTTCTCCGATGCTATCACTACCACCCCACAAGGACTATTAGGTGGCTGGTCTCCTGGGGGCATCAATTAGCCTGAGAGGGAGTGGGGAGCGCAGGAGAACCAGCTGAGCCTACACTGTTTTACAGAAGGATGCTATTCCAGACTCCTCCTGCTACATCATATCCTGCCTCATTCCACGGATGTTACCTGTCATGCTTCTGCGGCTCCTACCCTGGAATGGGTGAGCCTGAACATTTGCCTGTTTGAAAGCAGGAAAGAAAGCGACCTATCTGAGATTTTTTTCACTGCTGCGACCAAAAGACCTAATGAGAACAATTAGAGCAGGAAAAGTTTGGAGGATCAAGGTCACGGTGGTCTTAGTCCACAAACAGCTGACTCCATGCTTTGGTGCCTGAGGTGAGGCAGAGCATCGTGGTGGAAGAGCGTGGTGGGGGAAAGCAGCTCACCTGAGGAAGCAGAGTGAGAGACTCCACTCTCCAGGGACAAAATACGTACCCTGAAGGTACACCTCCAACGACCCACCTCCTCCAGCCACCCCCTACCGCCTTCAGTTACCACTCAGTTAATCCCCATCGGGGACTAATCAATCGATTGGGTTAAGGCTGTCATAACCCAATCCTTTCACCTCTAAACCTTCTTGCATTGTGTCACACATGAACTTTTGGGAGATACTACATAGCTAAGCCATAGCAGCTACTATTTATAGAGTTGGTACTACCTCTTAGTGTCTCTATTACCCATGGGTTTGCTTTCCATAGTTCCAGTTACCCACAATCAACTACAGCCCAATGGTATTAATATTTGTCTTGACTGTTATAAGAAAAAGAGGTCACATTCAACACACACAGCATAGTATTATTGCACACTGTTATTTTTAAAAATTTATTATTAGTTATTGTGGTTAATCTCATACTGTGCCTTAAGTATAAATTGAACTTTATCATAGGAAAAACATGGCATACACACACCTTGGTATTATCCACAGTTTCAGGCAGCCCCTGGGGGTCTCAGAATGAATCCTGTGTGGATGAGAGGGTTTACTGTAATTCACTGAATCTCCATATTATCTGGCAGATATAATCATCACCCCTAGTTCTCAGAGAAGGAAACAAGCTTAGCAACGGTTGGTGATTTGTCCAAGCACACACACACGGAAAGGACTAGAGCTAGATTTGGGCTATGTCTGACTCCATAGTTTCAGCACTGCACTGGCTGTATCCCGTGCTGGCACACAGGTGAGATACATGGATATAAATTTGACCAATATCCCTCCCCAGCACTTCCCCACTCCCTTTCCTTCTCCTATCCTCTAGTCCCTTTCCTCTATTCTACTGATCTTTTGCTTTTCATGTGAACACATACACACACATGCACTCACACACAGACACATACACCTTTCTTTCCTCCTTTCCTCTCTTAGCTTCTACATATGAGAGAAAAAATTTGACGCTTCACCTTCTGAGTTTGGCTTATTTTGCTTAACATAATGGTCTCTAGTTCAGTTCCGTCCATTTTCCTGAGAATGACATAATTTTATTTTTTCTTTATTTGTATGTACACTCCATTTTCTTTATCCATTCATCTCTTGATGGGCACCTAGGATGGTTCCAGAGTTCAGCTATTTTAAATTGTGCCACTATAAACATAGGCATGCATGTATCACTGTAATGTGATAATTTTAGTTCTCTAGGATAAATACCAAGGAGTGGTTGAGCTGGGTCATATAGTGGTACCACACTTTGTCTTTTGAGGAAACTCCATACTGATTTCCATAGTGGTTATACTAATTTAGAGTCTGATGGGATTTTTTTAGCCCAAGTTGTTATGGCATGAACCATCTGTCAATTAAAATGAGTTCTACTATCCAGACTACAAACATCAGGGCCAACAAACTCTGTAAGGGCAGGACAGTGTCTCTTACCTGTTGGTGAAGTTATGTACCCAGTACATAATGAGTGTTCCACAAATATCTGTAGATGATGTAAATGGATCAGATATTGGTGTTCAGGTCTAAGACAATCAAGTCTAGGTTCTAAAAATGCAATGTCTAAGGTGGCCCAAAAATCAAACTTTACTTAACAGTTTTTTATTGGACGGTGACCTCAGTGGATCTTTGGAAAGCATAGAGGTCAGATACACTCCATGAAACCTGTTGCACATTCCATCTGTGCTACTCAGCTGTGACAAAAACAACTTAGAGGAGCAGAAGTTTGTTTTGAACTCACAGTTTCAGGGGTTCAGTCGATGGTGGAACAACTCCACTACTCTGGGTCTGAGATAGGACAGGAAGAAAATGCCTCAGTGCAGGGCAGCCAGGAAGCCAAGAGAGAGATGGGAAGAGGCCATGGACACGCCCTCAGTGACATACTTCCTCCAGCCATGCCCTGCTTGCCTGTAGTTACTACCCAGTAGTCCATTCAAATAAGTAATCCATAGTATGCATTGATCCACTGATGAGATTACAGCTCTCAATCTAGTCATTTCACCTCTGAACACTCCTACATTGTCTAGCATGTGAGCTTCTTGGTGGGTATGAAAGACTCAGATGATAACACCGTACCAGTCTGGGAAATGGAAGCAGCACAGTACTGCTCAGGAACTGACTTCCAGTGCCCCTCAGATCTCTGGAATCTTTCACTAAATCTTCATCATCAAAAGTAACTTGGGCCTTTCATTTCGTGCATTAATGAACTAAATTTAGCATCCTCAGAACTTAATATGTCAATAAAACTTTTCCAATTCCAGGTCCCTATGGTCTGAACACCTGTGTCCTTTAAAACTTCATACATTGAAATTCTGACCCACAAAGTGACAGTTTTGAAAGATGGGCCTTTGGAGGTGATTATTGATGAAGATGGAGCTCTCACAAGTGGGATTAGAGCCTTTATCAAAGAGAGCATCCTTGTCTCCCCCACCATATGAGACACAGTCAGAAGATGCTGTCTGTGAACCAGAAAACACACCCTCCCGGGACACTAAATCCACCAGCACCTTGATCTTGGACTTCCTTTTTTTTTTTTTAATTATCTGTCTTTTTTTATTATTAAGATTATATAGAGATGCAAATGAGAGGGAAACATTATCAAACCATCAATAACCAATGTATATATAAAGATCTTGGACTTTCTGACCTCTGGAACTACGAATAGCACATTTCCACTTGTTTAAGCCACACCATCTAAGCTATTCTGTTCTAAAAAGCTAAAAGGACTAAGACAAGCGGACCAAGCTTCCCCAGAGAAGACAAGGCCACGCTCCACCCAGTCGCTGCTTTCCTGAAATTGGTCAAGGGAATACAGTGGAGGCCTCTTCTGCCCCACAAACCTTTTGTGTGAGGTGGAGCAGGGATGAAAACCCCCTCTTTACCTCACAGAGGAAAGTGGGAGAGAAGTGGTGTCAGCCTTAGGAATGAAAGGAAAGCAAGGGCCATGTTATGGTCCTGAGCATCACTCCATCTTTCCTACATGGCAAAGGAGACATCTCTGAGTTTATGCTCACATAGCACCACGTGGCTTCTCAGTCTTGGCACGTGGGAACCCTCCGAAGGAGAAACACTAAAGCAAATGAAACCTCAGTGTTGAGCTAAGGCACAATTTGTGAGCCACTAGGAAGCACTACAATACTTCCTTATATATTTTTTAAAATTTTATCAGGGTTAGCGAATTCCCATAAATACTAGTCTCTGGTAATTCAACTTCATATTTCAGAAAAATGTGTACTGTCTTTTGATTTATGCCTCAGATGTCTTAATTGCATTGATCCCCGGGACCTGACTGGGTCAATAGGTGTACCAGGGGTCACAGGGAATTTTCTGGCTCTTTCCCGAGCTGTTAATCATTGCTTTGAGCTTACATTGATGCAAGCTCTGGAGCACAATCTGCAGTAACACAAATCCTCATCCTCAGACACACTTTTGCAATCTACTCCCGAAGATGAGCTATAATGTCACTTTCCACGGGTGGCTGGCCTTAAATCCTCTGGCAGGCTGCCATGGAGTTTTGCCCAGAAAGAGCACAAAGATGTGGACGAGACTGTGACCCAGACATTCCACAGATCCACAGTGCTTGCTGGTTCTCCCAGCATGAGCATATTCTTATCAAGAATATGATTGTTAATACATATCCTAATTAAAGCCTAGAGAAATAATATTGCACTGTGACTATAGCATGAACTGCAAAAGCAATAACCAGACCGTGTGAGCTCTCCTCTTGTTTTGCAAATGCTGAAAACGTTAAGTGAAGTGTACCATGCCCACAGCTGAGACAGCAAAGGGCTTTCATTTCCAGGCCAGTGCTGAGATTTAGTTGAGGTGGTGAACCAGAACTCTCAGTGAGAGGCAAGAGCTCAATATTGATTGGTTATGCCTGCTCTGGGAGCAAGAATAGGTGAGTGGGGTTGATATGTTATTTATTTTGCCAGCTTGCTTTGTTGTGTGATTCTGTTGCACTCTGTAATGGCAACCACTCCCTTTTCCCACCCCCTACTTGAAAATGTTCCAAAGACTTTCCTCACTGAATTGAATTCTTTAATCACCCCACAAAGCAAAGAGTGACCAGAGAAAAGAATAAGGAATCATAGCTGCTGTTGTTTGGATATGGTGCGTGGCCCTCAAGATTGTTTTGTTGAAATTTAATCCCCATTGTGAAATATTAAAAAGGTGGAAACTTAATTTGAGCACAAGGTTTAGAGGTGGGGCCTTTGTGTTGAGAATAGATTAGATAGAGTCGTGAGGCTGAAGACCCTATTACTGAATCCTGGGGGTTTTATAAGAAGGAGCAACCAGGAGACAAACACATGCATGCACACATGCACGAGCGTGCACACACACACACACACACTCCCTGTCTCTTACTGTGTGATGCAAATTCCAGTATCTCTTTGCTTCCTGGCCACCATGAGGTGAGCAAATCTTCTCTGCCACATGCTTCCACCATGATGTCTGGAACTACAATAGGCCCAAAGCAGGGAGGCCACATAACCGTGGATGAAGTCTTTAAAATAGTGGGCCAAAAGAAAACGTTCCTCCCTGTAAACTGATTCTCTCAGGTATTTTGTTCACACTAATGCAAAGTTGACTAACATAATTTCTTTTAACTTATATTTGGTAAAACAGACTTCACTTCTGAAAAACATTTTTAGGTTTACAAAAAGAATAATTGAGAAGCTGGTACAAAGAGTTCCCATATTCCTCACCCACAGTTTCCCCTATTATGGATCCTGTATTGGTACATCTGTTATCATTAATGAACCAACACAGAAACGTTATTTTTTTTTAAAGAGAGAAGGACAGTGAGAGAGAGAGAGAGAGAGAATCAATTTTTATTGAGTTTTTCATGTGGCTTTCATTGCTCTGACACTTAGTTGTGTACATGGTGCTGGGGTTTGAACCCGTGTACTTGTGCATGCCAGGCAAGCGCCTTAACCGCTGAACCACCGCTCCAGCCCCAGAAACATTATCATTAACTGAAGTCTATCTACAATTCAGATTTTCTTGGATTTTCTCTAATATCTTTGTGTTCCAGGATCCCAGATAGATGTCATCACATTTACTCGCCACGTCTCCTTCGTTTCCTCTGCGATGTGCCTGTTTCTTAAATAGTTTTTAATGACCTGGAGAGTTTTGAGGCGTACTGGTCACTGTTTTATAAGATGTCCCTCTAATAGAATTTGTTCTCATTTTTCCTTGTGATTAGACTGGAGCTATGAGTTTGGGAGATGAAAATCACAGGGGTGAAGTGACATTTTCTTTTTTTTTTTTTCCACATTTATTAGAAGTATATTGCGATACAGGATACACATGAGGGGGAAACATTGTCAAAACTGTAGCAATCAATGTGTATAAACTTTGATAACCAGGGGTAATGCTAACACATAGATAAGCTACTATGGGTTTCATCTAATGCAGTTTCCCCAGAAGAACTCATGTGTCAAACGGGTATCTAGTGCAGGAATAACATTGGCCTCTGGAATGGTTCCCCCACCTTCCCCATCACCAGACCCCTATGAGCTCTTCATATACCCTCCCCCCTCCCCATCCCCTTCCCCCCACCTCCAAGTTCCCCAGGGAGCTTTCGCCCCTATTGCACTGAAAGTCACCCAATCCGAGGCTCTGTTAGGTCAGCCGTCTGTCCTACTGCTTCAACATAAATTCCAGTATCAACAGATGAGAGAAACCATTCGGCCCTTAAGTCTCTGAGCTTGGGAGACTTCACTAAGCATAATTCTGTCCATCTCCATCCATTTGACTTCGAAAGCTATAATATCGTCTTCTCTGATGGCCGAGTAGTATTCCATAGTATATATGAACCAAAGCTTTTGTATCCACTCATCAAGTGAGGGGCATC
>PVKS010034673.1:0-20676 GCA_004027875.1 Aplodontia rufa
GGCCACAGCCCCTCTCACACCCCATCCCCAGCCTCAGGCACCATGCCCACTGCCTGGACTCTTCCTCCTCCTGTTCAGCCACCCTTCCAACCTCGACCTTGCTGTCTTTTCCTGAGGATGCCGTGCCCCAGCCTCTGCATGTGGCCTTCATAGCACACGTTGTAGCTGTGACCACGGCAGTGGCCAGAGCACTGACGGCTGGCCCCAGCTCTACTCCCCAGCAGAGCTCCGGGCTGCCGTGCTGACAGCAGAACTGCAGGACACCTGGGGCTCCGGGGTGACAGCCTTTGGATTCTGCCTGTGGCCACACTCTGGACGGGTCAACCTCATTGCTCCTGGTGGTCCTGCCCTGCTTTCTCCTCCACCAGCCTCCCCGAGAGGCCCAGCCTTCACTGAGCCCTTGCTGGGGTCTTGTTCCTGAAGGAGCAGGAGCACAGAGCAGGCTTGCTGGGCAGCAAAGGCAGACAGACCCTGGATCTGAGCACCTGGAGCACCTGGCCCTGCCCCTCCTGGAGCCTCAGGGAGGTTCTCATGTCTCTGAGAAGTATCACTTTCCCACTGGAGACAATGGGTCCACTCTGGGATTCTGTCAGTGTCAAAGGAGAAAAGTTTGCAAGTGTACCTGCCATAGTGTCCTGATCATGAGCTCAAACTCTTGCCTCCGGGAGGCAAAAACAGGTGGAGCCTGTGGGGACCTAAGGCCTCTCCAAAGGGCTAAGGGGGCCTCCGGGCAGGACGAGCCCAGAGCAGCCCTGAAATCCAGCACATGCACGTGTGTCCTGGATGTCTGAGGAGCCACGAGTTCTGCTGCTGCTGACTTCTGACAGGATCGGCATAATATATTGTATAACATATCCGCAGTTAGAGGGAAAGGGAAATCCTTGCAATTCCAGGTGGTTGAAGGGACCCAGCCCTAGTAGTGGGAAGCAACACACAGAGGCATGCAGGCACACGTGGACACAGACAAGAGACATGCACAGCAGGAACACAGATATGAAGACACGCACGGACACGCACACACGGACACACATATGCACACACAGGCACACAGACATGCAACGTGGACATGCACAGGCACACACACATGAAAACACATGAAGGCACACATGGACACAGACACATGCACATGCAGGGACACACACACAAACATGCACTTGTGGATGCACATGAAAACATACATGGACACAGACACATGCACATGGACAGACACACATGAACGTGCAAGGACATACATGCACACACAGCCACACATGCTCTGACACATGCACACACAGGCACAGACATGCACACATGGACACACAGATACATACACATGCAGACACACATGGACACAGACACACATGGCTGCAGATGTTCTCATCAGTGGTCCATGAAAGCCCCTTTCATAACATGCTTAGTGACACTACCAGGAGGCCATGGCCCAGTACGTGCAAAAGCAAGGCCAGCCTTGTACCACCCATGTGCCAGACTCTCCTGCCCCCACCCAGCCCCGTGAGCACCTTGCTGTCTAATAAGGCCTCATCACATCTGCACGTTTATCTAAAAAGCACGTCAGTTCCGTCTCACCACTTAATTTTACCCGTTATCTGACCCCTGGGTACTTAATTGTTTTGCGCTGAAAATCGCGTGGTAAGATCCAAGCATGCCTTCCAGCACCTGGGGCGTTCCATGGGTGGCAGTGCCATTTGCCTGCCCCACTGGGACTCAAAGCTTTCCCACAGCTCTGCAGCTACAAGCCACGCGAGGTCCCTGTGTCCATGGGCACAAAGGTGGGTCCTGCTGCTCGGGTGTGTGCCAAGGAGCCAGAGTGCTGTGCCCGACCTTCTGCCAAGGTCACTGATCGACCCGCAGCCACCTGAGGCATGTCCTCGGGGACCCTGAGCCGGCCAGAGGGACAGGGCTCCAGGGACAGATGTCTGCAGGAACCCTCCCTCCCCATGCCTGGAGGGACAGCTAATGACAGGCTGAGGGAGAAGTGACTGTGTCTAGAGGCGCCTTCTTCCCACCTTCCCGGCGTCTCCTGCAGTGGAACCACTGTGTGACCTGACTCTGCTCCAGCCTTGACCTAGCGGGCTTCTGAGAGTCACCAAAGAGCTTCACAGAATAAAGAGGACACAGCACAGGGGGATCAGAAGGGGACCTCCCCTTCCCTTGGCTGACACCCAGATGACCTCCCCTGGGGCCGAGGAAGGAGCCACAAGCTGGTCCTGCCCTCAGTGAGCCACTGAGTCCGTTTCCAGATTCTTCCGGAGGCAGCTGCACCTCTGTGAAGCTTTTCAGCATCAGCTTTGCTCAGTATGCCCTGTCACAAGAGCCACTGGGATGGAACGCAGAGACCCCGTGTCCTTTTCCAGAGAACAGAGTCCCTTGAATATTAAAATTAACCTTTTAAATAACAAAAACTATAAAGTCCATTGAAGTGGGGCTAGACTTACCTCATGGCAGAGCCTGTTACAGTGCTGGGTATTTATTGAGCAGATTCAGAAGTTCATTAAGCTCAAGAGATTAAATGCTGCCCAAGCAGCGTCCCTAGGTGGGAGTATGGCCCTATCCTGTCGGGTGGTGGAACGCTATGCCCTGTCAGTCCGGCTCCCCCGAGTTCTCATCTTCTGATTCAGAAGCCGCATCCCTGGGCTACTAAACCTGACATTTCCATGGAGCCTGGGACTGTTCCTTAGCACGTGCCAGAAATTCCATATGAAGCAGCTGTTTCGTGGGGAACACCTGCCCCCACGGCCCTCTGAAACGTCAGGTGTTAGTCTCCGTCTGCCCCAGGGCCACCCCCATCAGTCAGTCCCAGGGGACAAGCAGCTAATTCCAGGGCCCCCCTGGGGAAGAGGTGCACTGTGCCCCCAGTAGCGCCTGGGCCTCCCATACAGGCACCCTGCAGTTGCTGGGGTGCCTCCTGCCGAGCCCCTCTGATCAGTGCCACTCATCCCCATTTCTACCCCATCGCTTCCCACCACAGCTCCAGGGAAGCTTTCACTATCATGTGGCCCAGGCCACAGAGACAGTGCTGCCAATGTTCCTCACCTGGGTTCAGCCCTGGCAGGACCTGCTCCCTAAGGTGAAGAAGTGTCTTGGGGTTCCCCTAGGCCTGTGTGAAGGGGAAACAGGGTGGGGGCCTCCTTGCCCTGGGCGGCTGTGCAGGGGGCTGAGTGCATGTGTGTTGGGGACCCACAAGCGGTGCTGCTTTGGGGGGCAGAAAGAACACCCCAAAGCCTCCACGGTAGCCCAGCCTGTTCAGCATGGGCAATGAGAGACAGGCGCCCAATGCTTGTGGTTACTGTGGGAATTTGGGGTGCCCCCTCGGGAGAATGAGGTGCGGCTGCCTGGGTTCTGGTAAGCCAGGGCCAGGGATAGTGCCTAGCAGGATCACACCACCAGCTGCCACACACGCAGGGTTCCCCAGGTCCTTGTCCAGCATTCCACGGGTATTGGCACATACTCATCCTTGAGTGCTGTAGATCTCCCAAAATCCAAATCAGGGAACGTCGGCCGCAGAGGGTTTAAGTGACTTGTCTGCCATCACACCCTAGCAGCAGAGCCTGGATTCAAACCCGGGCTTTCCCGATCTGGATGCTGCTCAGTGATTGTGCCTCCTGGTGAATGTCAGCTGCACCTGCCTGGCTACCAGGATGCATGTCCCTTCCATTCATCTTCTGCAAAATGAGTCTGTAAAACAGCTGGCAGAGTGTGCACTTGGTGTCAGCCCTTGCACCACCCAAGTGGGCACTGTCACTAGACGATGACTGTCACAAGTACCATTATACAAAAATGGCCTTGTAATGTTAGTCTGCATGTACGTATCCCACATTGCAATAAGAACGCACGGACTGTTACAGTATCATCAAGTCCTACTGTGCTGCCATCCCACCCTGCAGGGATTTCTTTATTTTCTGCGGCACTGGGACCTAACCCAGGGCTCCTGCTCTAGAAATGAGCCAACCCCAGCCCAGCCCAAGGGATTGATAGCTCCTGGGTTAGTCTCAGGCAAAGCCCAGGGCCATGTGCTCTTTTCTCCAGCCACACTCCCTTGTGAGAGGACCCCACCCTACCTCCTCCAGCAGAACTATCTGCCTCCTGGCCCCAGACCTGAAGAACACAGCTGCTGCTGAGGTCACATCCAGGGTCCCTGAGGGAGGAGGCACCTTAAATCTCTGCAAGCTCCCACCCTGACAGGGTGCTGAAGGGAAGAGGCCTGCCACTGGAGGGGCTCCAAAGAGTGAGTACCCAGGAGGGTAGGGCCATGGCGCCATCTGAGCACTCAGCCTGTCCTTCCAGCCACCTTGGAGTCAGAACTGCCAGCCACGTCTCCCAGCTTCCCAGAGCAGCCCACTCTAGATTGTGACGCGGATCCCTTAAGTTTTAAACACTGGAAGCTTCATACTAAAAACAGAGGCATCACATCTAAAGCTGTGTGAGCCAAACATCACGCGGGGCTGAGCCACTGCCCAGCACCTCATTGTGCTGCCCCACCCCTGAGCTCACCCTGGATCCACACCCAAGTGCAGACTCCCCCAGGACTGGAAAGGCAGCGGCCCTGAGGGGCACTGCAAGGCTTTGTAGAAAGGCAGAAGGTGGGAACTCCTCCTGGGTCCGTGGTTCCAACCCCAGAGAAAAGCAATTGATCCCTTCACGCCTAGTACGGCACTTGGTGCTCCGTGTGGGTCCACGAATCGCGGTGAAACCTCGCAGCACGCATCGCATGGGACAGAATGAGCAGCAGTGATCCAGACAGCTGTTAACGGACTCGCGAGTGTGCCGTGTTACGTTGCGCACGCCGAGTGTTGGCGTGCTGTACCATGACCTAGCACACGCCAGATGCTCAGCTCGTAGAGGTCTCACCAGCCCTGCCCTGGGGGTTACTGCATGCAGGCACATGAGCTCAGGGTGAGTTGTCACTACCACAGTGGGAACACGTTCTTACTAGTTTCAGATGTCTGGGATGATTTTAGCAAGTCTAATCAGATCCTCATGGTCCGTGACCTCGGAACGTGGCTGACAGCTTGCATTAGGACGGGAGGCGTGGCTGTCAAAGCCTGAAACACCTCCCAGCTCACCCTTCCTGAGAAAGCAGTGATTCTCAAGGTAGGAAGCCGGGGGGGGGGGGGGGGGGTGTGAATGGGGTGCCCCTCAAAGGGGCAGACTGCACCTCTCGCTGGATATGGCAGGCTGCAGTGGGCATGGGAAGGACCTCAAAATCAACCTTCTCGTGGATAGGGAAGGTGAGGCTGGACAGCGCTCAGCCTGTGAAGCCTGGGTCCCACTGGGGCTCCGTGTTCACACCACGGGTGCTTGCTAATGGCATGGATTCCCGCTCTCCCACCCCCACACTGCCCTGCCAAGGCCCCCTTCTAGAGGGCCTGACTGGGGGGCCCTGAGACTGCAGGCTGGAGCCGCATCCCTGGCCATCCAGGTGAGCTCAGCCACCTGCAAATGTTCTCCTCCGCACCACCAGCTCCTGGGCACTGCCCAGCTCCTAGTCCCACAGTTCACAGAGGCATCCAAAGGGTGACTTCTCCTTCACTTACACCAGACACGGTCCCCTCCTGTGTCCCATCGCTGCCCTTAAGAGTGAGACCCTAGAGCCGAAGTCCCCTACGGATGGGGAGGGACACCCCAGGGTGTAGTGGGTTTCATGACACACCTTATCTGTGGGTGCTGGGGATGGAACCCAGGCCTTATGCAGTCACACAAGCTTGGCAAGTGCTCTTCCACCAAGCCACGCTCTCACCCCCTACTTGGTTCATTAAACCATGCAAAATCACTTTGCTAAGAATATTCATTTCAGTGAGAAGAAGTCTACAAAGTCCTTAAAAGGGAGGCCTCTTGTCCTGATGCTCCCTGGGGAAGGGTGCAGGGGCTCCAGGGCTGTCAACTGCTGCTCAGATCTGGATTGGTTCAGACTCTGAAACTCCAGCAGTTGCCCCTTCGTGACTGTGCCTCTCTGCATGTACGTCAGATGCTTTTGCCTTAGACTTCTGGAAGCAGGGCTTGGGGGGCAGCCCACCACCACCCAGAGTCACCCTCTCGCGCAAGGACCAGACTTGAACCTGCGCCCTGTAAACTGTGTCTGTCGTAAACCTGCGGTTTCCTTCAGATCAGCAGGCACGCTGCGTGGTGGTCTCCCGCTGAAAGTGCTCACAGCAAATGCGAGTGTCGGAATTACCCCACTGTCTGGGCTGGGAACACAGATATTTGCCTCCAAGTGGAGCCTTGCATTCCTGCCTCAGGAGGCAGTCCCCGAGGGGTCGAGGGTTGCCTTGGTGACACTTGGCATCACAAGCGTGCCTGAACCCTCTTGCTGCGGGTCTGCAGCAGGCCCCCCAGCGGCAGGCGTCTCTGGGTTTGGCCTGGTTTTCTGGGTGGGATGACAGCCCAGACATTGCGCGTGGTGACCAGATGGCGAGCTGTGCATGCCCTGCGCAGGAAGAGCCTGGGAGCAGCGCCCCCGCTGGCCACCGCAGGTTGGAGCTGGGCGGCACTCGGTACATCAGTCTTGGTTATTTATCTTGGAATTGATAATGTTCCTCCAGAGATTTTCAGCTGTGTTTGCATAGGCCTGCGCTGTGTGGGGGATTTGCGCTGCCAACCTCCGTGAGCTGAGCATGAAGGCAGCCCAAGTGCTGTCTGGAAACCCAGGCAAAGGGGAGGGTCGCTGCTGCGGGTGAGGGGCAGGGTGAGCCAGCTTGGGCTCCCTGAGAAGCACCAGGAGGACGCGGGGCTGCAGGCCAGCGCACCTCCCATTCACCTCCTGGCTATAAGCGAAAGTGAAATAGGAGGAGACTGGGTCCCCCAGGTCCCTCCAAGTGCACACCCCCTGCTCTGAGGACCTGCCAGGCACCCCTCCCAGTGGCACCCAGCTGGGGACTGACTGAGGCTGCAGCAAGGCCTCTGGGGCCACTCTGATTCCATACTGCAGCCCTGTCATGGAGGGCCCCTGCTCTGCCAGTCTATGCATCTCCTTGCCATTCCACTGACGGGACCCTATGAAGAACACTTGGACTGCACCCAGCCCTGCCAACCTGACCGTGAATGCAGCCGTCAGAGTGGCCACTCAGTGCTGGTGGGGAGTTGCCCACCTCTGAGGGCAGCAGTGTGTCCCCTCAGCCACTACAACTCTAGGTAGAAGCCACCGAGGGGTGGCCCTTGCCGTCCACCACCCCCAGCCCTAGCCACAAAGGGTCAGTAAGGGCAGTTGGGGGAGCAGGAGAGGGCGCTCCTACTGACCTCATCCCCCAGCCCCTGATGCCCTTCTACCTCCTGGCCAGCCTTAGGCATGTCCCTGAGCCCACCCAGGCCAGCAGATTCCAGGGGAGGGTGGATGCACCTACCGAACCCCTTGGGCACCCTGCCTTCTGCTCTGGTGTGCTCAGACACAGGTCCTGACTTGGATGCACCCCACAGTCTCACCATTGTATGCCTGGTGGACTCTCATGTTTGCAAATGAGAGGAACCCAGCTCATGCTCGTGTAAACAAAATGCAGAACAGATTCCTCCTTGATGAAATACAGGGATATCTGCCTTCAGGAATTGTTGGATCCAGGTATTCAAATGCTCCTTCTCACCACTGGGGGCATTGCAACATAGTCCGACCTTTAGTTGCCCTGTTTCATCCCATAACAGGTCACTCCTGTCTGGTCCAGCTTGAGACAGAATGCTATGCCTATACAGACACAGTGACTGGCCACAGCTGAGGCTCAGGGGGAGTGGATGACCAACCCTGCCTTTCACCATGGAGGCTCATGGACAGGAGAAGGCTGGGACAGACCACAGCTACCTGCTGTGAGGAAACCTGGGCGGCTGCGGGTCATTCAGTAGTGTTTTCCTCACCATCTTGTTCAAGATGTATCACAGGGTCAGCGGTGGTCATTCGGGTGTCACTTGTGGATGCCAGGACCTCCCCATGTAACTTCTGTCCTCAGATGGGGCCTCAGGCTGATGGCACACACTTCCGCGCCGTCTTACCTGAAGCAGGTGTTCAGCCAGCGGGCAGGGAAACAGCAGTCCAGCTGGTTGGAAAGGTGGGGTGTGTGGGAGAAGGCTCTGCCCCCCTGTTCCTTACACAGATCCACAAATTCAGAATCTGTTCACGGGGTGACACCCAGCTGTACAGAGCCTGGAGAATGAGCCTTTGTGCCAAGTGTCACCTACAATTCAATGGAAATGATGGGTGGGACCCCGGAGAACTGATTATGCAACTTCTCCCTATGTGTCCACCCCCTCTCCCTTTCTCCTTTTTCTGTGTGGGACAGAAACAATGGCTGAAGGTGCAACGTCACTTGGACCATGAGGTAAAGATGGAAACCCCATACACACAGCAGAGAAACAGAGGAGCCTGGCTCCCTGCCCCCTCACCACTCCCAGCTTTCTGGATTGCCAACTTCTGGGCTTCTTTTGAACAGGCAAACAAGCCTTCACGAGGCTGTGGCCATTGTGTGGTGTGCAGGTGAATCTACGCCCAGTGCAGCCTTCCTGTGGACCGTCCGATGTGTTTCCTGCTCCTAGAAAGAGTGGAGTGGAGGG
Source organism: Aplodontia rufa (assembly GCA_004027875.1). Lineage (NCBI taxonomy): Eukaryota > Metazoa > Chordata > Mammalia > Rodentia > Aplodontiidae > Aplodontia > Aplodontia rufa. The sequence continues at coordinate 8,530 of PVKS010034673.1, forward strand.
GCAGTTCTGTGTCCTCCCTTGCTCCTCTTGGGTGGTCATTGTAGTCTGAGGTGTGTGGTCACCATTAGAGAGTAGGACACTCTGGAGAGGAACCCACCTCATCCTCACCCCCATGGCAAATGCAATCATTCCATTGCAATCCTGTGGGAACTGTGTGATGGAGTTCAGGACCATGGAAGGGTCCTGGTTCTTCCCAAGCCTAGAGACCCCAGATCCACTTGATTCTCCAGATGGCCCTGTTGCCTCCTGAGGGCCTGGTCTGGACTTGCCCACTGGGAGCTTCAGTCTGGGCTCCTGGTTCTTCACAGGAGGATTGCCATCGTCCCCTAAACCCAGAGCAGAGGGGGCATGGCAATGCGACTGTGGGCATGCCTGGGCGTGGCCTCACCAACATCTGGCTTGCCTAGCTGTGGATGTGGCATTGCACACTGTGCCGCATGGTGTTGCCAACTGTGGGCATGGAATAGCCGGGCGTGACTTGCCTGACTGTGGGTGTGGCATTGCAAACTGTGGGCGTGGCATAGCTGGGTGTGGCGTGGCTCACCGTGGGCGTGGCTGGCTGTGGGCGTGGTATTGCCGACTACGGGCGCGGTGTTGCCGGCTGTGGGCGTGGCTAATCATGGACGTGGTCAGCCTGGGTGTGGCCTTACTGGCTTCCTCTCTCTACCTAAAGGCAGCAAGGAGCCATCATCCAGCAGGACCGGGCTTACTAGGAGAGCTCTAGCCCTCGCAGTGTGGGATCTCCAGCTCATGACCATGTCTCCACACGTTATTCCTAATTAATTATATTTTATTGAAGCAATTAGGAGACTGACAACCTTGGTTAAGCGGTGATGAAAGCACCGTGTCTTTCCACGAGCTGGGGATCAGAAAGTGCTGCTTGCTCGGGCTCCAGTAGCGTCTGCCCAGCTCGCTTCGTCCCCCGCAGCCAGGATGCCTCTGAGCTCCTCTGCCTTTCCTGCTTGTTCCAGGCTCCGGGAGCGCATCCCCACTGGCCAGCCTTGAACAGTGGTGTTTCTGGAAAGCTGGGTTGTGTTTGATTTTCACACCTCTCACTCTGCTCCTTGATGGTAGAGTGGTTTTGTGTCACAGCGTCGGATAAATTTCACAGTTCCTGCCTCTTCTGAAGTGCCCAGGGCCTGGAGTCTTAATTGTGAGCAGGAGGCCCTGAGAGGAGGCCAGATTCCAGGTGAGCTGAGGCCAGAGACAACGTGGGCAGGGTAGCAGCAGCCTGTGACACTAGGCCCAGGGTCCTGGGAATCTGTGGGAGTCATACAGGTTCCTTCTAGGGGTTTGCTGTTATGGAGCCCCCACCTCCCTTCTAGGGGGGTGCTGTTAGGGAGCAGCCACCTCCCTTCCAGGGGGCTGCTGTTAGGAGAACGCACTCCCTTTCCTGAATTGCCACTGCATCATCCAAACTCTTTTCCCAGGACTGCTCTGCTGGGGCCCTAGGGATGGAGGTGGAGGGTGGCCTTTGGGGCCTCTCTCCATCTGCACGGCTGGGTCCAGGAGGCAGAGCCCTGCTTCCTCCCCAAGGAGTGAAGGCAGAGAGTGCCAGTGGCTCCCCCACTGTGGGAGAGCCTTCAGCTTCCATCCCGGCTGCAAGGAGAACCTTCTAGAACTGTCCGTGGCCCTGCAGCTGATATGTGCAGTGTGCGGACCTTCCAGGCGTAGCTGGGGCCCATTTGTGATTTCAGGGGCTGTGAGCCTCACATCTTGTAAAGGTAAAAACAAAGCCACTCACGGACTCTGTGGTCAGCCAACCACTGCTGCAGAGGCCAGAGTCCTGTGTTGGTGTTGGTAACACACTGACATTGTGAGGTGGTTACATCCTCACATCCCAACTGGGGCCCTGAAATCCAGGGCTAGACTGCAAACAGAGCCCTGGGCTCATTCCTAGCTAGGTCTGGTTCACAGTAGCACTGGGAATAGGTCAGGCACCAGGTGGACTTCCTGCAGGTGGCCATGCGGCCACACATGTGTTGCTACAAATCCCAGGTCACTGCCACACAAGCCAGCCCCGTGCAGGATCCAAGTTCTCCACCCTCGTTTGCAGTTTCTTCTTTCTTGTGTCCCTGGGTCTGGACGCCAGGGCCTAGCATGCTGGCTGGTGCTCCTCCCCTGCACCCACCCAGCCCTGATGAGGGAAGACCTCACATCCAAATTCAAGCTCTCCTGGGATTTTCAGGAGGGGCAGGAACTGGAACCTGCGTCAGCGTGTCTTTATTCTCCTCAGTCCCGAGCTAGACACAGTGTCCCCCCTCCAACCAGTCCCCGACAGGGAGCCAGGCGCCTTTCACAGCTTTGCAGAGACCCAGAGGGCAAGCCAGGGCCTCAGGGACCCCTGTGAGCTGCTGCAGCTCCTTCTTTCTAGAAAGTTCTTCCTCTGATTCTATACTGGCTCCTCTTTGCTATTCAGGACTTGGTAGAAATGTCAGCTCTGTAGAGAAGCCACCCCTGCTGCCATGTCAGCCTGTCCATCTGCTGCACGTGCTGGCTTGGGTCCTGGGCTTCTGTTCCTGTGGTTCCCACATCCAGTGTCACTGCACCTGGAACTAGCTGGGTGACTCCTTCACTGACACACGTGGCCCTGTTCATCCAGCCCCTCACCTACAGCCGCTCTTCAGACGCACGGACTGGTGCAGCTAGCCAGAGCCTCCTGGGGCCAAGCACAAGCTGCTCTGTACTTTCTCCAGAAACTCCACTCCTGGGTGTGCCCTGCAGAAACGAGGGCCTTTGTTCACGAGGCCTGGATCAGGAAGCACCCAGTGTGCACACATCTGTGAGCACAGATGCCCAGGTGTCCTGCAAGGAGTGCCAAGCATGCCACCCACAGCGACGTGGGTGATGGTCACCGACATGCTGAGCAGGAGCCAGGCACAGAGCAGACCCCTGTGTGGAGGTGACAGGAGGCACAGGCACATGTTGGGGCAAGGGACCAGCTCCCAGCACAGCACCCACGGGCCATGCAGACCAGGCCAGGCTACCCCGACTGGCCCTGGAGGTCATCATCTGGGGTGGGTCCACAGGTTGTTCCTCCTACAGGCTCTGCAGGGAGCCTGGCTCCCTCCAGCTGCTCCCCAAGGATGCCTGCATCCTGGCCCCTCTAACCTTTGCTTCGTCCCCTCCTCCCTCTTGGTTTTGATGTTGTCCTTAGTGCTTTCTAGTATCACAGCACAGTGGGGCTCATGGTGACGCATTCACAGGCTCACATGACAGTTGGCTTCCATTCAGTCCCCGGCACCCCCTCACTCCCACCGCTGCCCGCTTCTGCTCTTCTACTCTCCGGGCTCTGTATTTGCACCCGTGTCTTTTTCCTTGGTGTGTTGTAATTGAACATAAACTTGGGATTCGTTGTGGTGTATGCACACAACTAAGCGTTGCTCAGCTGATTTAATTCCCCAGTGCTCACATTTTCCTTCCCTTTCTCTCTTATTCCTCTTCAATTTTCATGAGATTCCCCCTCTTCTATTCCTTTTCTTTCACAAACTTGTGCAGATGAGAGGAAACATCGCACCTTGGGCTTCTGAGTCCGGCTCCACTTAGCGTGGTGGTCCCCAGTTCCATCCATTTACCTGCAAATGACGTCATTTTGTTCTTCATGTCTGAATAATACTTCATTGGGAATACAGAGCACATTTTCTTGATGCATTCTTGTTGGGTGCCTGGGCTGGTTCCATCACTCGGCTACTGTGAGCTGCTGCTGTGAACACAGGAATGCGCACTTCACTGCCCTGCATTGATTTCAGTTCTTGGATGAATAAGGAGAGGAGTAGCTGTTAATCACATGGTGGGGCCATTCCAAGTCTTCTGGAATCTCCATGCTGACTTCCACAGTGGTCGCTCTGATTTGTACTCTAGCAACAATGTATGTGTGTTCCTTTCTCCCCACCCTTGCCAGTATTTTTTATTATTATCATCATCATCATCATCATCATCATTTTCTACTGGGGTGCTTTATCACTGAGCCACATGCCCAGCCCTTCTAATTTTTTTATTTTGAGGCAGGGTCTTGTAGAGTGGCTGAGGGTCCACAAAGTGGCTGAGGCTGGCTTTGAACTTGTAATCCCCCTGCAGAGCCATGTTCCCGATGCCTGCCGTTCCAATGGACTGAGATGACATCTCAGTGTGCCCTGATTGCGGAGGGCTGTGAACACTTTCTCCATCTATTAGTTGGCAATTTGCCTCTTTTGAGAAGTGGCAAATTTGGAGTTTGGGTTTGAGTACTTTAGTGCTTTGAACATTCTGGGTATGGATCCTCTGTCGGGACAATAGCTGGCATAGATTGTCTCCGTTCTGTGGACGCTTTCCAGACTTGTTTCCTGCCTCCTCTTAAAGGCCGTGTGGGGACATTTAGGGCCCACCCAGACAATCCAGGACCTTCTCCCATCTCCAGGTCAACGTGATCCCCCTAGAAAGTCCTTGTGTCCCATGCAGCCTGGGGTTTGGGATGTGGCATTAGGGGAGCCACTACCCTCCTGCCACTCTAAATGATGACCCTAAAGCAGGGGGTTACCTGGAGTTGCCTGGGATGGACATGGGGTGTGCCGGGGGCCAGCCGAGTTGCACCTGGGTCTCCTAGAAGCTGCCAGCCTATAACCCTCACCCAGCGCCCTTCTACCTGCATGCGGCTCACTCTGCAAATGTAAAAGCAAGGAGGAAGGGACCCCTGCCCTCCTGGGGACACTGCACTATGCTAGGCTCCTATGCTCAGAAGGGGGTGCAGAACTGACCTGGCTCTTGTGACCACCACACGGTGACAATGTGGGGCAGGTGGAGGGTGAGGCGTGGAGTGGCGGGGCCAGCCCAACGTTCTGCTGTGTGGCCCCTCTGTGGTTCTCTACAGGGTCGGGGAAGAAACCTGACTATGAAGAGTGGAGGGACCTGTGTCTTCAGGTGACCATCTCTCCCATCATCAGCACCTGCCCCTGCTTGTCCTCCAGGGGGCCAGCCAGAGGACTGCTGGACAGGGGGACCTGCCAGGACCCAGGGACCACACACATGGCATGGCCTTCGGTGGCACTGAGTGTGCTCACGCTTCACTCTGTAGTGTAACAGTTAAGGTTCTGGAAACTGTAGTTTGGAAAACTCGGGGTCGTTTTGCTGAAGGCCAGCCTGGCTCACACGTACAGGATGCAAACCTCGTGGCGTGGGAGGCCCCTCGTGGGCTGCAGCATGATGTGGGCACCCACCCCGGGAGCAGTGCTCCTCGCCTTGAGCCCTCCCTGCTCAGCGCAGCATGGAGACGCAGGCAGGAACTCACCGCGCCCACAAAGCTCCTGGAAAAGGGCTCCCTCCCTCCCCACAGGGAGCAGCAGCAGTGGGTTCTCAAGAGCTGACCACCTCATTTCCATCAAATGCCACCTGGGTCATGATGCACATGGAAAGCTGAGCATCACAGCGTGACGCCTCCCTGGAGGGGCACTGTGCACCTCGCGCCTGCTGTCCACCCAGGGTGGAGCTGCAGCCCACTGTGCGTGGTTCACAGTGGCTCTGAAGAGGAAGTGGGCTGCGAACACCAAGCATCACCCAGCAGGCGGAGTCTCCAAGCAGGAGCTCGGCAGGTCCCAGGAAGCACCTGAGAAGCCCTGGCTTCTTCCCCCCCGCCGCAGCCCTGAATACCCTTGACCACCTAGTGCCCCGATTTGGGAGTGTGGGAGGGGACAAATCGAGAAATACAACATTAGGTAGCCAGGAACAGCAGATAGCCACAGTGGTCAGAGCCAGTGACCACAAATGATGCCCAGCCTGCTCCTTTAGCCCAGCATCCTGGCACTCAGATGAGACCTGGAACCTCATGGAAGTGAAAGGCTGTAAGAAGTGTGCAGCCCATGAGGTCAGGAATCTGAGTGGAGTGCTGAGGACAGGCCACTTGGCCTGCGTGCTGGCTCTGACCTCAGGCTGCCAGGCAGCAGGTGCAGAGAAGCCTGGTGGTGCTCAATGCCTTTCCTATAAGGTCTTGGGAAAGAAGAACACCTTTGTTCATCTGACCATCCACCCATCAGTCCACCCATGCATCCTTCTATCTGTCCACCTACACATCCACCCACCCATCAGTCCATCCATCATCCAACCATCCATTCATTCACCCACCCATCCTTCTACCCACCCATCCATCCATCCCTCCATCCATCCACCTACCCACCCATTCATCCATCCCTCCATCCATCCACCTACCCACCCATTCATCCATCTGTCCACCCACCCATCCATAAATCCCTCCATCCATCCACCCACCCATCCACCAACCCATCAGTCCACCCACACATCCATCATCCACCCACTCCTCCCTCCATCCATCCATCTACCTCCCCATCTATCCTTCCATCCATCCACCCACACACCCATCTGCCCATCCATCCACCCACCCACCCATCAGTCCATACATCCATATATCCATCCACCTACCCACTCACCCACCCACCCATCCATCCACCCACCTATCCATCTGTCCACCCATCCATGCACCCACCCATGCATCTATGTACCCAACCCACCCACCCATCCATCCATGTACTCACCTACCCACCCATTCATCCATGCACCTATCCACCCACCCATCCATCCATGCACCCATCCATCCCTCCATCCACCCACCCACCTGCCCATCCATCCTTCCATCTGTCCATCCACCTAATCACCCATTTACCCACCTGTCATCCACCTGTCCACCTTCCCATCCATCCTCCCATCCATCTGGTCATCCCTCTGTCTGTTCATGCCAGGCAGGAAGTGTTCTGTGGTAAGCTGATGAGGTCCCTGCTCACACAGGCCTAATGTCCTCACCACCCATGCCATTGTGGAAGTGGGGACTGTGTAGCTTCCCGCTGAGGCTTTCGTTTCATCCCCACTGCGTGTCCACCTTTGGGCTCATCTTGTATGGCTGCTTTCAGAATCACCTCTGTCTCTAACACAGACAAGGGACAGCAAGGCAGAGCCAGAGAGGACACCACCAGGCAGACCTAGGCCAGTGCTGCTGCCTGGCAGAACAAAATGTGGCCCAGAGAGCTGACCACAGGCGTTGGGGACTCAGCTTCAGTGGCCTAGATCCTTCAGAAAAGGGCACTGCAGGCTGGCAGCTCAGGCCCTGGACGCGCCCTTCTGGTCTGTCTCCCTCTGGTTCTTCTGCACCCTCCTGTCCCTCTTCCTGTTCTCCCTTCGTCTCCCTCTCCTCCTATCCCTCCTAGCACACCTGCCGAGCTCTGCGCCCTACCTGAGCCAGCTGTTAGCAACAGCTGTTAGCAACATACACTGTTGCCTCTAAGAATACCTCCAGTGTGAGGGGCATGGCAGGTGCGGGGCAGGCCATCGCGGCCATTCCCAGCTGCCGGTTATCAACAGCCATCGACGGGCCCCAGTTCCGTTTCCGTATGGTCGCTTTATGCCTCAATACCTAGTCGCGCTGCAAGTGAGCATTGTGGACTCGCACGATCTCGAGCTGCTTCCCTCTTGGTGTGGATTTGTCCTGACCTGTGGCCTTGCTTTTGGGCTGAGGCACTTGTAGCAGGCCACATGTGGGAAGCACTGGCCTGGCCCGAAGGCCAGGCAGAGCTGGGCACTCTCAGGGGCTCAGTTCCTGAGAAACCGTTAGAAGCGGGGGCTGCAGGCGGCCTTGGTGTGGAGATGGGAACTGCCATCCCTCGGGGGGCTATGTGCACTGACCCTTGAGAGACTGGGGAGCCACCTGTCCTGAGGCCTGCTCCCAATGGAGCCCAGGCAAATGCCTGTTGCTCTGAGGCTGTGAAGCAGGAACGTTGACCAGAGGTGAAGGTGGCTGCAGGTGTCCTTCCCTTTTATCGCAGGACAGATGACAGTGAATGATGCACTTGAACTTTAGCCTGACGTTTTCACCGAGGCTGCTGGTCCAGCCAGTGCCCTCCCTGGGCCTCTGGCTTCCCATCTCTAAAATGGGCAGCAATAGCACTTTCTACAGAGGAGTCACTTGTTAGCTTCTAGAGCTGCTGAAACAGGGTCGTAACCCAAGTGCTGAAAGCAGCAGGAGCTTGTTCTCCTGCAGCCCTAGAGGTCAGGTGGGCAGTGGGGTCCTCCCGGGGTGAGCTGTCCCGTCCCTCTCTCCCCATGCCCACGCCCTGCCTGTCTTCATGCCACCTTCTCTGCGAGTCCTGGGTCTCGCCTTCCCTTCCTGACATGATCTGGCCCACCATGATCTGCCTGGATCCTCAGCTCAGCTGCATTGGCAAGGTCCCCTCTTCCTCAGGTTCCAGGTGTGCACATCTCCAAGAGGGCCACCAGCCCACAGCAGGGTTCATCCCTGAGAGCCCTCAGGGTTTAGCAGTACTGCAGGAGCCTAGAGCCCCTACTGCCCTGGTCACTCTCACTTCCCCTCTCTCGGAGACTTTTGCCTGGGGTCCATGCCGCTTAGGCAGGTCAGAGGTGCCCGGAGAGGCACCCTAGAGTTGCAACACCAGAGCCTTGAGGTTGTGTGGCTCAGTTGAGCTGGGAGTGAGCTGGCAAGCTCTGCGTCCTCTCAGCTGTCCTGGCTGGCGGCAGAGCTGAGGAAGGGCGTGTTTGACTCCCGGCTGCAGACTGAGTTTCACCCATGAGGTGCTTGGCGTGAGCCCCAGGGGTCCGCTGGCAGGGGGAGGGCCGGGCAGCCAGATGGAGCAGGGCCTTTGGCTGGGGGACCCTGGGTCCAGTCCCTGTTTGAGTAGGGAGGGAGGCCATGCCCAAGCCTGCAGCCTGGGCCCCTCCGTGGGGCCTGGTCCATGGGGCCTGCACAGGCAGAGAAGCAGGCTGTGAGACACATGTGTCACATCCTGACACAGCAGGAGGGCAGAAGGGCCCAGAAACCTCACTCATATGCATTGGCCGGACCCACAGCAGGCCGGTTGGTCACAGGTGCACCAGTATTCCAGGGCTACCTGAAAATGGAGGCTCCTGCCCTTGTCTAATATCTCAGGGTAAGTCACAACCACAGAGGCCACCAGCCTCCCTGCAAGGCGGTGCCTCCAGGGAGTTACACTCCTTACTAACCCTTTGCAGCTAAAACACTTAGGAAGAGGAATTGAAGTTATGAAGAAGCAGTGAAAGGAATAGAATAGGAGAGATTTAGCGGAAGTGTGTTTTGTGTTTTTAAAAGGAATCTTGCTGTTTGATCAACTGGGTGTTTAATTCTAGCAGACAGAAGTTTTGCTTGGAAAAGCCACGCTGGTTTCATACAGACGAGAAGTATAGGGACACATAGGGACATGGAAACTCGATGTATGTGCTGTCCTGTGTGAGCAAGCATGGCCACCCACCAGGTGTGGGACAGTCGTGGGCAGCAGGACTCTGACAACCCACATGGGGGCTGTGGAACTTCAGCCTCTTCCTGGGATCCGAGCTTCTGCGACCACAGGGGAAGGTTCCCTTGTGCCGGGTCCTTTCTTGGCGCCTGCGTTTCTGCTTCATGTCTGAGTGGCTCCTGGCTCCCAGCCACGACAGTCACAGGACTCCTGATGAAGATGTGGCCCTGTGGGGCAGGCTCGGCTGTCCCCAGCTTCTGGTGACTCCAGCAGTGCTTCCTTACCCCTGCAGTGTGGAGGCCAAGGAAGGCAGGGCCTGTGGCAGGGATCCCTGCAGGAAGGAGCTGCACCCTGGGCACAGGATACGTGGAGACGCAGCAGGTGTGCAGGGCTTCAAAACAAAAGCCTCCCACGGACAGGTCTTGCTCAGGCCTCTTAGCTAAAGCAGCCTCACAGGCCTGGGCTAACTGCTAGCAGTTTTTCTTTATTGGGGACTGTATTCCAGGCAGGTGACGATCGTCGTTAATAATGTTCGTGTCACTCACTCATGACTGAAGGGAGCACTCTGTGTGACAGCCGCCCCAAGTCTAATTAGGGAGAAGAAAAACCAGAAAAGGAAGTTCTTGGCAAGCTGGCTTCTTTGAAACAAGCAATTAAAGGCAACCTTGAAGGCACTTCCCAGCTTCCCGCCCCACTCTCAGGGAGGGAGGCGGCATCTGCCCAGGGCCCCTCTGCTCCGCACCAGGACTGCCTTGCTAGGGGCTCAGCGGCCTGATTCTCCCCAGGCCTCATCAGTCCCGCAGGCCAGAGCCGTCAGCAGTTTTTCTGCAGGGTTTTAGGTCCCGCAGCTTGAAATCAGGACATCGTCTCCTCGGACTCCAGATCCCGAAGCCGACCTGCTGCACGCATCAGCTGAACCCTGCGCCACCAAGATTGTCGGGGCTTTGTCTTTGTGGACCACCTGGCTGCTTCTCCCTACTCAGCTGCACCTCCTCCCTCGGTACCCACACCTAACCTCTTCACATCGCCACGCTGCTCCTCTGGGGAGCCATCTTGGAGCCTCCAGGGTGCGCACCTGGGCTCTGACCCTGCCTGGAATGTCAACTCCAGGCCCAGCTGTGGGGCCAGCCAAGGCCACCCAGGGGTGTTCACTCCCCTTCCCATGGCTCTGCCCCACATAGCAGTCCACCCATAGCCACTGGCAGAGTGGATGGGGTCAGAATCAAAGGCTGCATTAGAAAGAAACAGAGAAGGCAGTGAGGGAAGAGGCAGCGAGGCCAGCGAGGGAAGAGGCTGTGAGGCCAGAGAGGGAAGGGCAGTGAGGCCAGCGTGACTTTGGAAGCATCAGAAAGCCCCACAACAGCTGGGACTGGAGGAGCCAAACCCCAGGACAAGAACAGAGCAGAGACATGCTGACCCTGTGTGACCTTCTCCTTTGGGTGCTTGCCGACTCCTGGGCTCCACATCCTCTGTGTTGGGGACAGGGACACCAAGCAGAGGTGCTGACTGAGTGGCCGAGTGGTGCCACTAACGGAATCACAGTGGTTCTGTGGTTCTGTATGTGAGAAGGCAGCTCACTTAGAGTCCGTCTAAAGGGGAATTTGGGCACTATAGGTGCTGGCAGAGATGGGCAGCACCTGGACTCCTGGCACGTGCCAGACAGAGGAGATGCTGGTCCAACCACTGGGGCAGCTGCTGGCACTGTCCCCAAAAGAGGAGGACACACAAAGGTAGCAGAAGACAGGGCTATTTATAGCACTTTCCCTGGTTCATCTGCAAACTAGAAGTCGCCCAACATCCACTCCACAACAGAGTGAGTGTATAGACTGTGGAGCCTTCACACAGTGGAGTACTATGCACTCTTCAAAAGGGATGGGCCGCTGCCCTTTGGAATGCCTCTAGAGAGTCCCATGATGTTGGGAGGGAAAGTGGCTCTGGCTTTTGCTGGAGGGAGTGGGCTGGGAAAGGGGGTCCTGTCTCTCCTGATTGCTTATCTGGATGCCGGCACCACCGTGAGTATGTGCACATGAAAATGTTCTGAGCCGTGCTTTAGAATTGGGAACCTGGCCAATGTGTATTTAATGTAGATTGTGTTACGCTGATGCTGTAAGGTGTCTCTGTGTCGCCATCTATCCCGTCTGCCGATGTCATCTCCCTCAGTGCATTGTCTGTGCTTCTGATGCTCTGGATTCCTCTTCCGCAGACATGGTGATGGCCCAGTGGCGCTGGCTCATGGCTGAGAGCTCTCATTCCGGATGCTGTCCTAGGAGGGGGGCTGGTTGTGCCCACAGCACCAGGGATGGCAGAGGCAGATTCTGAGCCCAGCTCAGACTCCAGAGCCCATGCAGGCCCTGACCATCAGGCTGCCCCACCCCTTCTGGTGATAAGGGTTTATTCTCATCACCCAGTGCCCTGCAGAGAGCTCAGCACCCACCAGCGTTCTTCATCCCGAGTCTCCAATACCCGGCGTCGAATTGGTGACCAGTATCTGTTTGTTGGACTGAGGGTGGGTGGAGTGTGGACAGATGGAAGCACAGATGGATGGATAAATGGATGGACAGATGGGCAGATGGATGGGGTTTGCAAAAAGTGGCACCTCCGTAGCCTGCCTCTGCCTTGTCTGCTGTCTGGGTCTGAAGGTGAGAAAAAAAAGCACCAGAAGTTTGGGCACAGTGCAGCACCCAGTGTGACTTGGAGCCATGTTCTCACCCAGAGGTGCCCTTGGAGCAGACTCCCAGGCCCACAGCAGAGATCCTGAGTCCTCGTGTCTCTGACGGTGCCCTTGGAGCAGACTCCCAGGCCCACAGCAGAGATCCTGAGTCCTAGTATCTCTGAGGGTACCCTTGGAACAGACTCCTAGGCCCACACCAGAGATCCTGAGTCCGCGTGTCTCTGAGGGTGC
>PVKS010034674.1:0-20688 GCA_004027875.1 Aplodontia rufa
ATCTTCCTTTCAGACATATAATGTTTTGGGAAAGTTTTCACAAGGGGTTCCTGATTTTAGGCGATTACTTTGATTATGAAAACAAATGTAGGGGCTGGAGCAGTGACTCAGCAGTTCTGGCGCTGCTTGCCTGGTATATGCGAGGACCCAGGTTTGAACCCCAGCACCACATACACAATGAAGTGTCAGAGCAACAAAAGCCACATGAAAAACTAAGTAAAATTGATTCTCTCTCTCTCTCTCTCTCTCTCTCACACACACACACACACACACATACACACACACACACACACACACACACACTGTCCCTCTGTCTTTACAAAAAGAAAAAAGAAAAGAAAAGAAATTTACTTGGGGCCCCCCCAAAAAACAAACTAAAGTTATGAAGCCAACCTAAACATCCCCATTACCCATAGTTCAAAGCATGTCATAAGGTGGGAAGGAAGGATGAGCAGATAACACAAGGTGAAGCTGAGAAAGTTTGATGTCCGAATGCTGTCCCCCAAGGGCAAGCCATTGTATTTTCCTGGTTCAGTCTGAGAAAGTTTCCCTGAAGGCAAGAGTAGAAGGCATCGAGTGAATTGAAAGCACATTGCAGTTTTATAGACTTATAAATCAAGGAACTTGGTGAGTGGTCAGATGTGGACTGATTAGGCTCCCCCCTGCACAGGTCTCTGTGGCATTGAGAGTTTGATAATGGGGTCTATTTAACTGCAAGTTTAATCAGATAATGTAATGGCTCCAGGGACACGGAACTCCAATCATATGTTTTCCCCTAACAATATGGAAAATCATCCTCTGGGGAGTTCTAATAGTTTTCTTATTCCATTTACCTGGATTTACCCCACCCCCATACACACAGTTGTGTTTGCAGTTTGGTATTAAATTATTCAAAATAATGGTCAAGTTTTAATTGTCCAGCTGATTATAGCATACCTAATAATGCCAATTTCATGATATTGTTCATCCATTATTTACCAATCCTCTGGAGTGCTGTGATGTGAGATTTATGGAGAGAGGTTTCTGAACAATTCCTCCTAGCCTGTTGAAGTTGGGAGAACCCTAGGGTGACCTTAACTTTGATTTCCTCCTTCTTCCTGCATAGTAGCTTGATGCCATGTTATTTCCTCATCCTTTCCCTCAAAAAATCTCAAGGAAAAAAATGAGGATTCCATCTAGTTATGACGGTCAACAAAGGCAGATGGTGGACTTAGATAGCACCTATCCCTGTCCCTGGAAACACCTTGAAACACCTATGCACCAACATATTAGATTGTAGTATTACCTCTGTAATAGAAGATAAGTTTTTAGGAAAATTCTTGTTATCTAACATGGTTAGAGAACAGGGCAATCAATCTATTTTGAGCAAATGTTTTTCTTATATGAAAATTTCCATATATAACACACAGACTTGTTGTTTCAGAGATTTCTGCCTTTGTAAAATGTCCCTGACATTTAAGTCTTAGAAAGTTGAGTGTCATCTTTCTTCAATGAAGTAGAAGGCCATATAGGGCTGTGCAGGACCTCAGAATCACCCTTGCCTTCATCGGGGTCCACTATGCTATCCAGTAGCAGTGTGAAGTGGTACAAATAGCACTGGAGTAGGAACTGGTAGGCACCAGGCTCATCCATAGACTACATGGATTCTGGGGACACCAATTGCGCTCACTGTGCCTTCATTCCCAAATAAATAAAACAGAGGGTTAGACTACATGATGTTAGTGCTCCAACACTTTTCTGACTCTGAGGATGGAATGGCTTTATGAGTCAAATTCTCCACAGTCAGCCTGCTTGATACCAGCAAGCCTCCTCTCCATTTGGCGCTCAGAGAGTGAGTGAATTTCTTAGCTTTCCCTGAAAATGTAAAAAAGTGCTTCAGTTGCCCCTTCTCTGCCTCACTACTTACCACCCCCTTTGCATTCATCATGTATCACCTGAAAGGGCATCTCCATGGGATGGCAGGCTAGAGTTCTGCTTTGGCTGGCAGTCTGTTGGGAATTGCCTAGTCCCCAGAAACAGCAACAGTAGAAGGAAAGCTAATAGACACTTCTGTTTTGTTCCCCCTTGCAGCTGGTGGCTTCTATCGTGTTCATCAGCTTTGGTGTGATTGCAGCTTTTTGTTGTGCCATAGTTGACGGGGTCTTTGCTGCCAGACACATTGTGAGTATTATTAACCCTGTGTTAAAGTGAATGTGTGACAGAGCCAGGTTCCGTTGAATGTGTATTGGATGTTCAGTGCTATGCTAAGTGCTCTGAAGTACGAGTCATGGAGAAAGCAGGGTCCCTTTCCTCGAGAGCTGATAGTCAGGATGAGAACACCAATGGACAAGTATCTAGAGAACCAGGCCTATACCAGGAGCATAAACTCCAAGTACCACCGTGGCTCACCTGGGACTCCATTAGGGAAGGCTTCCCAGTTGTGGTAGGGATACATCTAGACATGTAAGATTTGGAAGGGAAAGATATGTGTGCTGGGATCAGGGGAATGACTTGGAATCAGCATCATGGGTGGGGAGAGAATAGCAAGAAGGTTTCCATGGATGGCCTCTATTTCAACAGCAACAGCAGATGGTGAGGACACAGTCATCCTTTCTCAAGTACTTGAACTCTGATGCTCCTACAATGGTGGTCAGAGAGTAATGATGTAATTGGGGCTCTGGAGAAAGCACAGAGCCAAAGACCTCTCCACTCAGGGCCCAGTCCCACAGTGTAAGTGCCAAATGCTTCCTACTCTGGAGAAACTGTGCCTTGAGTAAGGACCATTTTCCTCCTGAGCCCCAAACCTGTGTTCCCTCTCTGGGGAAACCCGGGGCTAAGGACATTCCCATTTAGCTTTCTGTAGGATTCCTTGCCACTTCTTTCAGCACCTTCTGCTTCACAGTATTCCAGACTTCTGGCATAAGGTAAATTTCTCCAATAAGCACAGTAAGTTCAGTGCCTAGGACCCATAGTCCTTTCAGGGTCCCACAAAATTATTATCATTTCTTTTCAAATAAGAAAAAAATGCTGAACTTTTGGGCTGAAGAAATTATATATATATATATATATATAATTTGTCAAATATATATATATTTGTCTTTGTACCAATGCAATCATAAAATATAACAAAGTCATACCAAGTAAAATACATTTTTATTATTTTAATGAAAGAAGGGACCCACAAAGGTAAAAGAACGTAGGCCCTAGGGAATCATAAAGTAGCCCCCAGATCAAAATCAAGAGTGAGCCACAGCAAACTGCTGAGCCTCCACAACAAACTCAGTCATTTTTTCCAACAAAATCAACATTGGAAATGAAAATATTGCATGAACCACTGAAAATTATGTTTTTGAAGGTAACTGAAATCAGAGCAAAAATTATCACAATTTTTTAAATTCCATTTTAGCCACTGGCTAAATTGTTCAGGTCATCTAAGGGAGTATCATGAGTATGGTTGGGTCTGGGTTACAACAGTTTAAGACATCACTATTTCAATTCCAGCTCCTTCTTGGACATTTCTCTCAGAAGAGTCAGCCCCTCATTTATCAAGATTAAAGGAACTCATATGGTCAACTCTGTGACCCATGCAGGCCCTGAAATGGCATCTCAGGAAATAATTTCTGGGCCTGGGGGGAAAACAGGATAGGAGAGAGAGCACCCTTAGCCTGATTTTCTTTCAGGGCCAGTAATATAAATATAAGCCCCTCTATCCGACCCATCCCTTCAGATTTTAGCTGAGAACAGTCATCTTTTTCTTCATTTTTCTTCTTAAAAAGGCAAATGACACACCAGTAACTCTCAACATCCACAACTCTACCATCACAATATGGTGATTCTTACTGTTTTTGCATTTTACCCTCTGAATATACATACCTATTTTTGTAGCATGATTTCAGGTAATCATAGTGTGCATGCTATTTTGTATTCAACAGGAACCATCTTAATAATACTAATTCTTTGTTTTGGTGTTGTGCATTTAGCTTTCCAATGTGCCTTGACATCTATTATCTCATTTGAGACCCACAGCAATCCTGTGAGATATGTAGGGCAGGCATTATTATCCCCATTTGACAAGCAGTATTCACTCTGAGGCAGTCTCCATGGCAACATAGGCCTAGAAGCTAAGAGGCCTGCAGTAGATTTTGATGGCACCATGAGCTAAAATGGCTTCCTTCTTTTCCCTCCTTTTTCCATTCCTAATGTTTTTTTTAACAGCTCTATCTATTCAGACATAGTTGATATTCAGTATAATCCACCCATTTAAAGAATATAATTTGATGGTTTTTAGAATATTCAATTACGTGTTACCATCACTATCATCAATTTTAAAAGATTTTCATTATCTGAAAAAGAAACCACATGCCTTTTATCTGTCACCTCCTTATCCCCATTTCTCCCTGCCCCTAAGCAACCACCAATCTACTTTGTTTTTCTATAGACATCTTTAATCTAGACATTCCATATTAATAGGATCCTATAAAATGTGGTGTTTTGTGATTGGCTTCTTTCACTTAGTATAATGTTTCCAAGGTTCATCCAAGTGATAACAAGTATCAGTGCTTCATGCCTTTTCATGATCTAATAATGTTCCATTGTGTGGATAAGCAACATTTTGTTTGTTCATTCACCAGCTGATGGACATTTGGGCTTTTTCCACCTTTGTTCTTTTATGGATGATGCTGATATATAAACATTTGTATTAATGCTAATAGAAACATTTGTGTACAAGTTTCTTCATGGGTGTATATTTTTGTTTTGATTTCCTTTCCACCTAGGAGTAGAATTGATAGGTAACATGATAACTATGTTTGATAGTTTGAGGAAATGCCAGACTGATTTCCAAAGCAGCTGCAAAATTTGACATTCTCACCAGCAGCTTATGGGGATTCTGATTTCTCCACATCCTCATCTACTTTCATTGTTATCTGACTTTTTAATTCTAATTGTCCCGGTGAGTATGAAGCAGTATCTCATTATGATTTTGATTTGCATTTCCCTGCTTTTGATCATTGACTTCAGTGAAAGGCAATGGGTAAAAATCCAAATTCTGTATACTGGAAATTTCCTGTAATGATCACCTACTTGCCTCTGACTCTAAGTCCTCTATACATCCTGCAGTTAGTGACGTGTACTGTTGCATTGGATTCAGGGATTTGGGATAAGCCTGGATAAATCTTTAAGAAAATATTTCTACTTTCACTGCACCAGCCCTAAGACATCTGGCAGTCCTTATTGACACCCAAGACTTTTGAGGAAGGAGACAGCAATATCTATCAGCCAACACAAATGAAAGTCATATTTGGACCCTAACACAACTTGGGTGGGTCAGAATCAGTGTGCCCTGTTGTTGAGGCCGTTTAACATCATCTAGCCCTGTTCCTCCGGCTTGGGTGAATCTGAACTTCCTCTCAAGACCTTCCTTCTCATGATCCCTTTATGTCTTGTTCCTTCTCTCTCTGGTCTCATATTTCCTTCCTTTTCCATCTTCCTATATGGCCATTAGCTAGCTGGGAAAGAGTCTTTACTTTCCTGTACCACAGTTTCTTTCTCTTCCAAATGTATATGAGAGTAACCTGCCTCTCAGGGTGAGCATAAGAACAAAATTAAGTAATGACTACAAACATCCCCTAAAAGGTTCTAACACAGAGTAGACATTCAGTGTAAAGCAATTTCCCTTTCCACACCCTTCTGCCAAAGTTGATGGACCTTCAGGTTAAAGAGGTTGCAAGCCCTGGCTCTGTGACCTTTTCTCACCTCCCAATTGCCTGTTCTTGCTTTTTCTCCAGAGGCCTCAATGAAGAATAGCAGCCAGAACCAGCAAATAGGCAATCATCATGTATGTCTGTCTTCGTTTAAGGCCCTTGGTGGCTGAATGCACAAAACCAGGAGGGTGGGGGGTGGGTATGACCAGTATAGCAAGCCTTTTCTTTAGCAGAATCATAATGATTTTGCTGTTACCCAAACATGGAAAATAAACCCTGCCAACAGTGAGCATGAGAATCCTATTCCTTTCCTACTCCAGGCTGAGCTAACAGGGCAATATACTTTCAGACACTGACCAGCCAGGCGGTTCATGTAGAATTAGCTGATGGAAAGCCCCAGATCTTTCATTTGTGTGCTGGCTAGGAGGCAGGAAGCACTTGAGTGCCTAGTATAGGAGATTCTAAAGCACGTGTGTGGGGCAAAGCAGCTGCCAGGACTGGAAATGGCAAGAGAAGTGGGGGTAGAAAGGAGAGAGGCAAAGGATAAATTCCCTCTGCCTGGGGACTTGGACCAAACCTCGAAGGTCAGTTTGCATAAATTATTGTCCTTCCCTAACCTGCTCTTGGCAGAAGCCCTCTACTGCTCAGGGGATGTTAGGGAACAGCATCCCACGGCTGCTGGTTTCCAGGCAGCCCTGGATGTGTCTGTCTGTTGTTCCCCAACCCCCACACCTGATAGCTCCCTCACCAGGAAGCTGGCCAGATGAGCAGTTAAATCAACTGTCCTTGAGCCCCATGTTAGTGTTCAGGGCTTTTGCGGTATTTCTAAAGTTAACCGGCTTTCTCTAATCTGTGTAGAGTGAAAACGGCTCAGTTCAGCTGAGTTTAAATCTCCAGCAGTCTCAGTAGCTGCCCATCCTCTAGGGGCTTGCTTTCCTGAGTTCTTCCTTCTGAAAAAGCTGTGGAAATGACAGCAGGGAGTGCAAGTTAGCCAGCCCTAGTCCCATCCGCAGGTGATAATGAGACCTCATTGTTGGAGCTGTGCTCCCTGGTTTGGAAGTGCAATGTCATTTGAGAGTGTAATGTTGCAGTAACCTGGAGTTTTGAATCTTGTTCCCTGGAGACTGCTTGCAAGAAGAAAAAGACTGGTAGTAACAGAAAACCAGAGAGCAAATTTCAAGAAACTCGTTTCTCAATCAATTTCTTAATTTCTCATTAATCACATAACCCAATAGAAAGCAGTTACTAGAACATTTTTGTCTGATCCTTACATTGTCAGGGGGACTTTCAGTGATTAACCCAATCAATCAACTGCCTGCTCTGGTGTGTGTGTGTGTGTGTGTGTGTTCAAATCTATTATTACCAAGTAGAGCTCCTACTATTTTATTTCCAAATTTTTACTTTATTTTCCAATATTTCCCCTTTGGTTTGGTATTTCCCTTTCCAGGATCTGAAACCACTCTATGCTAACCGGTGCCACTATGTCCCCAAGACATCCCAGAAGGAAGCTGAGGAGGTGAGCCAGGATAAAGTTACATGTCTTTACCTCCTGGGAAAGTTTCCTGTTTTGTCTGAAACTCCCTTTCTTTTACTCATTTTCACAGGCCTAAGGTTTAATGCTGGGTGTCTTTAGCAGGTCAGAGCACAGTCCCAATGAGGCCACAGTCATAGGTTGGAGCCTTATGAAGCCGCATCAGATTTACTTTGTTCTGTGGCCACAGGCTGCCCCTATGACCTCAACCATCAGCCTCTCAGTATGCAGCTTTGATCCCAAGAGGGGCAGATGAGAGTACAGAGGCCACAAAGCATGTCCCTCCCCTGTGTCTGTGGATGATGATTCAGTTGCCTGGGTTTGGTGCACAGCTGGAAGAAAGGTGGGAGTCCCACCAAACCACAAGGCCTGGACTAAGGAATCAGAGCCTGAGTCCCATACATAGGAAAGTTCTGGAGGTCAAATGATGGTAACTAAGCGATCTGGTTTACCTCAAGGCTCTACAGAAGTGCAAACTATCCACCTGATCCCTCTCATGACACCAAGAGACCAGCCTAATGATGGTTGAATAGGCACATGATAGTTTCTCTCTTTTGTCTCATGTATCTCTGCTTGTGTTCCATGTTGCCTCAGACAGAACTAGAGGCCATAGTAGTGGCAACAGGTCATTTCTGGAGAGCTTTCATGTTAGTACACCATAATTCCTCCCCAACTCAGGATTTGCTTTATATGAAACTTTACTTATGTTTCCAGGGCTATTGACAGTTTGTACTCTATTATACTAAAATTGACAGCCAGTCCCTCTGAGAATACTTAGAAAAATGATAAATCAGTGATTGGGAAGAGAAGAGGAAGGCAAGTTTAGGCAATAAACGTTACATAAAATACGATGAAGTTAGGCAGAGTGACACTGAAGACATCATGGCAAATAATTTTATTATGGTTCTGCCATCCACTTGCCTCCTTTTTCTTCTACCAACCACAAATTTGCCATTTTTATAACTATTTTTAGGTTAGAAGAGAAGAATAGAAATATAATGTGGTAATAGTTTATCTGAAAGGCAGTGAGCACTTGAATGAGGGACCCATGATAGAAAAGAGTGCCTATTTGCTGTGAATATTTTCTATAACAAAGCAAAACAAATTTGCAGGTAGTTCATTGCATCTGTATAAAAGAGAGAATCTGGGAAATTTCTTGCAAATAAAAGGCGGTAAAGGAAAATGTGTTTTTCAGTTTTAAAAAATGTTTTGCAAACTCAAAATGTATAAAATGTCATACTGTTTTCTTGATTGCATCGTGATAGCTTTCTTATGTTACTCTGGTGACTGTAAAAAATATTAATAATGACTTCCACAGATTCACTTGTAAGCCTGGTCCCCTAACCCTATTTTTCCTATGTAAGGTCATAAGTTCCTCAACCAAAAATTCTCCTTCTGCGAGGGTTATGAGGAACCTTACCCAAGCAGCTAGAGAGGTACTATTGTACTTCAGAGTGCATGTGATGGCCCCTCCATCTTCTTTCCCACGTGGTCCTCTTTCCTCCAGTTCCCTGCTTTGCCCTTCCCCTGTATCCTCATTTCCTACTGTCCATTTGTTCCTCCATTTGTCCTTCCATTCATCCTTTCCCATCTCCATGTCCACCTTTCAGGGATGGGGCACTGAGGGCTATGGATGAGGCTGAACACAAGCCCAGCTACACAGTGACTTACCTCATGCGCAAGTTTGGCCACCTCCCCGCCCAGCCCCATCCCTCTCATACATGGGTATGTTCATTTCGCAGCCATCC
Organism: Aplodontia rufa; assembly: GCA_004027875.1. NCBI lineage: Eukaryota > Metazoa > Chordata > Mammalia > Rodentia > Aplodontiidae > Aplodontia > Aplodontia rufa. The sequence continues at coordinate 8,961 of PVKS010034674.1, forward strand.
TTACCATCTCCATCGGTCACTAACTTGCATTTCCAATCACAGAGGGTCCTTCTTATCTAATGCAAGCTCATTCCCTCACTGTTATGTACCCTCAGGTAAACTGCCCTCACCTCAGCCGTGGATTCTGCACACCTCGCATCCGGGGTAACACCTGCTTCTGCTGTGACCTCTACAACTGTGGCAAGTAAGTGTTGAGCCTCCAGCATAGGAATAATAGTCTGACCAAAATTGGCATTAGAAGAACCGAGAGTGGTGCTGGGTGTGTGGTAGGGTTCAGAGAAGTAGAAGATGTTGGTCTGTTGACAGATTCCAGCTAACAGTCTTCTCTATGCCAGACATCGTGCTGGGTACTTTCATGTATTTGACCTCACTTAATTCTTAACAAAGAGGTATGTGGAGTAATCCCCATTTTTACAGTTGGGGGAGGCACATGCCCTGCAAAACTCAGAAGAAAGCAACAACTAGCCCAGAGTCACACAAAATTTGAAAAGAAGTAGTAGTTGAATTGAACTCTGTGTCCAAGTTTAACACCATTCAATAAATAGTCTAGCACCTTCACTGTGTCTAGCCCTATTCTGGACACTGAAGATTCAGCAGCAAACAAAAGGGAAGTCCTTGCCCCATGGAGCTTGTATTCTAGTGGGGAAACAGTCAATAAACATGCAAATATGTAATGAAAGGCAAAGTTGGCGAGCAGCTCTAATGAAAAATAAAGCAGAAGAGGTAGAAAGATCTTGATGAGGGGGAGATGTGCGTGTATATGTTTGTGTGCACACATGCTATTTTCAAGCAGCCAGGGAAGGCTTCTTTGAAAAAGTGACTGTTTTAGTCAGCTTTCATGTCACTGTGACCAAAATACCTGACAAAAACAACTTACAGGAAGGAAGTTTATTTGGGGCTCACAGTTTCAGAGGTCTCAGTCCACAGAGCCAACTCCACTACTCTGGGCCCAAGGTGAGGCAGCACATCATGGGAGAAGGTACAGTGTAGGAAAGCTGCTTTGCTTTTAGGGGATCAAGAAACAGAGAGAGGGAGAGGGAACGGACCAGGGAAGTTGCATCCTTTGAGGGCACACCCCCAGTGACCCACCTCCTTCAACCATGTGCCACCTGAATATGGCTACCACCCTAGTCAGTCCATTCTAACTAGGATGGACTGATCAGGTTACAGCTTTCACAATCCAATCACTTCACCTCTGAATGTTCCTACATTAGCAGGGGCTTTGGGGGAACAAGTCATATCCAAACCATAACAGTGACATTTATGCAAAGACTTGAATGAAATGAGGTTACTTCAAGTAGACATCTGGGGAAAGAGTATTTCAGATGGGACAGTAAGTGCAAAAGCATTGAAGCAGGAGCAGGGTTGGTGATAGTTCTGCTATAACTTCTCTGGATCTCTGCCTTCCAACTGCTAAAGCATCATTTATTCTTCCTTTCACAACATACATCGATGCTAGGAATATAGATTGCCACTGGGGAGTTCACAGACTAGTAGAGAAGACAGACATGTGAATTACTGATTGCAACATAGTGTGATAAGTGCCACGGGGGTCATTAGATGTACTGGGGACTCTAGTGACCTGAATGAACAAAGTTCAGAGTGTTTAGCAGGAGTTTCATGTCAAAGAGGAGGTGATGTGTGGGCTGAAACTTCAAGGGTAAGAAGTTAGGAGACAAACTAAAAGAGTGATAGAATTGGGGAGCATATCCTGGCAGTTGTCAGGAGGCGAGGAGTAGAGTTAGTTACAGAAGGCCTGGTAGGAGGTGAAGGCAGAGTTGTAATCAGAGGTCAGATGATGGAGAGTTCATTGGCCTTAGGAATGACTTTAGACATGACCATGTAGGCAACTGGGCGTTATTGAAGGGTATAGCATGGAAGAAATTCCGTGAATGGTTAGAGACTGGAGGCAGCTAGGAGTCTACTGTAATAGTGCAGGCCACTGAGCCTAGATTAAGTTGGACTGGGGATAATAGAAAGCAGGATATATTTTTGAGAGCAATCCAGAAGGTGTACTAGACCTCTCCATGCGGGGTGTTGTCAGTCAATGCTTGCCTGTGTGCATATTTTTTCAGACTTCGTGCAGGAGAGTGGAGAGTGAAGGGAGGGAGGGAATAAAGGAAGAACTGGCAGAGGGGACCTGGAAAGAACTCAACCCAGAGGCTTCAGAGGGATGCAGCCTGTTCATCACACACATTCCCTACTCTTGGTATTTGGGGGTCAGTTTCTTTGGTCTCAGGATTAAAACCTGACAGATTGGAAGTACAAAGGAAAAGGAGAAGAACTCACATCAGCCCTTTACCTACTTTGCTAACACCAGCTTCATTTTGTTGAAAGTTATGGCAGTAGAGGAATAGACTCAAATGAAGTTTGGGGAATATCTGGGGGGTTCAATTATTCATGTAGCAATAATAACTAACACTTGTAAGGGGCTTCCCTCCTTAGCAGCAGTGATTGAGAGCTGACTATAATTACATTTTCTGAGCCCATTCTTCCAAAAGTGATCAAAGGAATATAAAATAGATCCTAAGGGAATTGAGGTTGTTTTGCTATCTTTTCTCTTGCATCTCCTTATCCTTCTTCCTCTGCTCCATTCTTCCCTTTTTTAAATCACCTCCCTCCTCTATACCTCCTTTTCCCACTTCCCTCTCTTCTCTTCACCTCCCTCCCTCTCCTTTTCCATTTCTTGGCCTCAGGAGCTGGGGGCTGGGAGCTGGCTGGAACTGGGCCTAAGATCTGGAGGAGAGAAGAGGCCCATAGAGAGGGCTAAGACGTGATTTCTTAGAGACACACCCTTCTCTCTGAAATGGGTGCTTCTGAAAATGGATTGAATATACAAAATCCTTCTTTAAATTCCATTTAGCTGAGCCCTCAGGTGAATAGTTTCTATTCTTTTTTTTTTTAAAGTGGAAGATCAAACACAATTTATCTTCCTGTCAATCTTAACTTCACAATAACTGGCATACTTTCTTAAAGCAAGTTACACCAGTGTTGTCTTTAATAAAGGAGTTTTATGAGGAGCTGTGTTAAACTAGGCTCACAAAGGCACAAAGGGCAGGTTACATGACTTAATCTTCTTATCCCCTGACTGTAACACAGGGATAGGCATAAGTAAAGAGCTGATGAAAAGCAAGTGACATTTGTTGAAAAGGAACAAAAGAATTTCCTTTTCACCAGGAAAATAAAATATTAGATTAGATAACTGACAGGGGTCATGGGAGCACTGCTCCTAAAGATCTTTAAGCCTGGAAATAGCTTTCATCTACCTGGTGCCTAGAGGCAAGTCCCAGGCATCTCTCAATCCCCTTTCCCAAGGCTGCTGTGGCAGCATTTCAGAGGCAAAGCCAGTAGAAAAGGACTTGCTTAACTTTTCATCAGGTCATAAACCTAAGCCATGAGACTAAAGTCAGGATGGTCCATCCCACAGTTAAGAAAAAGTTTTTTTTCCCCTTGATCCGGGGCTTTTTCCAGCCAAAAAGAATGATAGCTAAACTCAAGACCTAAATATAGCTAGCAACAAGCATTCTGAGGCTTAGAGACTTGAATTTTGCCGAATGTGTATTTGTTTTCCTCACACGAAGCCTATTTTTAATCAATTGCCAGCTCCTCCAGTCCATTTCCTGGAAAGGAGGCCAAGAAAAAAAGTAGGAACAAAAACATCAGGCAGTCATTTGTACAGTGCTACAGAGACAGAGGTTCTACTGTCCCCTCGGACCCACAGACTTTCTTTGACGTCAGGGGTGGTGAGGTTTTAATACCAAACATAGATTATTCCATTTAGCCTTGTGCGGGAGGTGACTTTCTGTAGGACACAGCTCCTCAGCGGCTGCCTTTCAGAGAACCTCTGGCTTTCATCTACTCACTCATCTTCGGAGAGGTCAGGTCAATATCACTGGTTTTCAGTGTGTAACCTGAAAGAAATGAAAGAAAATGGAGTGGTTTGTGAACTGCTCCAGCTGATAATAACATGGAAGAAGATAGCTTACTTTGACAGACTTTTATGGAGCTCCTACTATGTGCCTGGATTGTTCTAAAAGCACACATATCAACAAGACAAGGTTTTGTCCTTAAGGAACTCACTTTACTGCGGGGGGATGTAGGGAAGGAGATTTTGAAAATGTACAGAATAGGGGCTGTAGCAGTGGCTCAGTGGTTAGAGCGCTTGCCTGGCATGCGCAAGTACGTGAGTTCAAACCCCAGCACCACGCACACCACAAAGTCTTGGAGCAATGAAAGCCACATGATAAACTAAATAAAATTGATTCTCTCTCTCTCTCTCTCTCTCTCTCTCTCTGTCCTTCTCTCTTTAAAAAAAATAATGTACAGAATACATGCAACTGACAGAGAGATGCGCAGGCAGTGATTTGCCACTGCCTGCCCACCAAGAATTTCTTAGTGCTTCCAGGCCCCCATTGAAGAGCAGAAGAATGTCCTCTGCCTTGTCCAAGATCTGCTTCCTTCTCCCTTGTTAAGTGAGGACTGAAATACAGAGAGGTAATCTGATTACCCAGATCCTCCCAGAAATTTGAGAGCAAGTAGGGGCAAGCTCACATTGGACAGTCGGTCTCATGATCAATGCAGTGATCAGCCTCACACTCAGTTACTCATTCACCAGGCATTTAGCCACGATCTTTCACATTTCTACCACTGTGCTAGGTATTGAGGGACACATAAAGAAATGTAAGAGATGACCCTTTCCCTCAAGAAGTTCCAGTTTCAACAGAGATATCTGAAGCCCTACGCCTTTGTTGTAGCATAGTATTCAGCACTGAGTAGGCTCTCAATACATTTTGGATTAGATGAATAGCCAAATGATTTATGTAAACTAAAAGGAATTAATTATCTGATGCATTCAGAGCCCAGGGAAAAAGCAATGATTGAGCACTGAAGTCCTTGAAGAAGGGCACTATTGAACTTGTGAGCACTGGGAGAGATTAAGACAGGTAGAGAACAGTAGGCAGTGCTTCCCATGGAAGGGGAAAAATCCAAGCAAAGATTTGGAATAATTTCGGAGCTTTTGAGAACTTCAGGATAGCTGGAGTGTGCTCTCCATTTTGGGGTCAGATTATGGCAGACTGAGGAATTTGGACAATTTTTTCTGAACGTAGTTGAGAGCCATGTAAAGGGTTTTTTTGTTGTTGTTTTGTTTTGTTTTTTTTAAGAGAGAGAGGGACAGCAAGAGAAAGAAACAGAGAATCAATTTTATTAAGTTTTTCATGCTGCTTTCTTTGCTCCAAAACTTCATTGTGTACGTAGTACTGGGGTTTAAACCCACATCCTCTAGCATGCCAGGCAAGCACTGTAACCCCTGCGCTCCAGCCCCCCACGGAAAAGTTTTGATTAAATGAATGGCATAGTGTAAAAAGTGTGTAGGATGAATCAGGCAACAGTAGGGTCCTGTAGGAAAGGCTTGTAAGTTTGGGAGATATGAGGATGAGGGCAGTAGAAATGAAAATGGTACAATTCCAGAGGAATCTCTGCCTGGAGACTGGACCAAATGGAATCATGAATCTCAAAACAAGCCACATTAATCTGCTAAAATCTGAACCCATATCTAGGTATTTTTATTATTTTTGCTTCATAGTTCAGTTTTAAAATTTAAATAGCTACTGAACTCACTCAAATGAAACCAAATGTATTTTCTGTAAAATTGTTGAATACTTCTTTTAAATTTTATTTTTTTTGTTGTAAATGAACTGAATACCTTTTCTTTCTTTCTTTCTTTCTTTCTTTCTTTCTTTCTTTCTTATGTGGTGCTGATGATTGAACCCAGAGTCTCACACTTGATAGGCAAGCATTCTGCCACTGAGCGACATCCACAGCCCAAAATTATTAAATACTTTTAAATGAACTACTCACCTATCTCCATGTTCCTGTGCCTTTAAAGCATTAATGACTTTAAGCAGAGGATCCAAAGGTTTGAATTGTGTTGCCAGAGGGTAGCTCTCAGAAGGAACAGAATGTCACAGTGGCTCTGGAAGCTGAGGCAGGAGGATAACAAGTTCAAGGCCGGTCTCAGTGACTAAGCAAGACCCTAAGCAACTTAGTGAAACTCTGTCTCAAACTCAAAATAAAAAAACAAAAACGGACTGGGGATGTTACTCAGTGGTAAAGCACTTCTGGGTTCAATCGCTGGTACCAAAAAAAAAAAAAAAAAGGACAAAATGTAGCTACATGTTTTTGTGGGATCTCTTATTATGTGTTGCAGTACTGCTTTCATGAATGTTCTCATTAAATCCCCCTGGCTCAAAGAGATTAAGAAAGGTGCTCAGAGCCAGGTACAGTGGTGCATGTCTGGAATCCTAGCAGCCTGGGTGGCTGAGGCAGGAGGATGATAATTCAAGGCCAGCCTCAGCAATTTAGCAAGGCCCTAAGCAACTTAGCGAAACTCTGTCTCAAAATAAAAAACTAAAAAGGCTTGGGGATATACCTCAGTGGTTAAGCAGCCCTGGGTTCAGTCTCCACTACAAAAAAAGAAACTTGCTCAAGGTCAGATAGTAAACAAGGACAGAGCCAGGTCTCAAATGCAACCTGACTGCATAGTTTGCTACTGCCTGTCTGTGTATACTACCAGCCCACCCTTTATGTTTTAGGAGACAGGAAAAGATAATTTGAAGGATGTCAAAAGCTGATTCCCTAGCCACTACTGGCCCCTATAATTCCACATTCACCTTTACACACAGGCCTGATCATTTCAGGGGACAGTCCTTGTTCAGTTGTGCCTTTGCAGGGCAATAAGTAATGTGTAATTCTGCCCAATATCCAAGGCCTAGTACGGTGCTAACTTACAGGAGACACTTAAGGTATGTTTATGAATGGGCTTTTCAGACATGTTCCTGAAAATATTGAAATCAAATTCAAATTCTGATGAATAGCAACCCCCTTAAAATTTTACTATGGAAGCTCATAAATTGAAAACACTGGGTCTCTACATTGGTGGGTTTCCTTATACAGAGCCCTACTCTCAGAGATTCTGCCAGATTCAGTAGCACTGGGACTGGGCCTAGGAATCTGCATGTTTAACCATCTCTTTCTCCAAGGTATGTGCACACATGCACATTTACACACACACTCATAGGAGGACACAAATAACACTGACAGGCACTGGCAAAAGCCTATGGGCACAAACACTGATGATTCTGATGCACTTTGCTGTAAGCACACTAATCTCACTTCCTCAGAAACTGATTTTAAAGAATATTAATATAAATTCATCTGTAAAGAGTAAGTTATTTTCTTATATGAATAATCTCTCCCTAGTTCATTTTGGAGATTAAAATTTGAGATTTTTTTCATTTTTTATACCAGTGATTAAACTCAAGGGCACCTAACTACAAAGTCACATTCCCAGCCCATTTTCATTTTTTATTTTTATTTTGAGACAGTGTCTCACAAAGTTGCTCAGGGCTTCGATAATTTGCTGAGGCTAACCTTGAACTTGCAATCCTACTGCCTCAGCCTCCCAAGCTACTGGTGATGTTCTTATAACAGGAAAGTCACATGCAATAACCGTCTTGGTGCTGGGGCATTTGGTTGTGAGTTTTATTTTTAAAAACTACAATGTTTCAGATTTACTATCAGTTCCAGTGACCAAGTTGTAAACTACTTTGCAGCATCCAGGAAAATGGGAATTTTCATTTAAGTCAACAGCCACATATGTGTCAGGCACAGCACTGAACAAAATGAGCCAAGTCCCTACCCTCTTGGAGCTCATATTCAAGTTGGGGGTGGGGCAGACAATAACGAAGTAGACACATCAGTAAGCTAATTTCACATAGGGATGAGTGGCTATAGAGGAATTAGATAAGAGTAATGTATTGGTCTGCTCAGGTTTCCATAACAAAGTACAAAGGACTGGGTGGCTTGAACAACAGAAATTCATTTGACCAAATTTTGGAGTCTGGGAAGTCAGAAGATTGGGGTGGCAGCAGGGTAGGGTTCTATCTCTCTTCCTCTTTTTACAAAGGTATCAGATGAGGACTGCACTCTGAAGACCTGCATTTAACCTTAATTATCTTCTAAAAGCCTTGTTGACAAATATAGTCATGGCAATTGGTATGGGGGGGGTTTATTCTAGCCCTCTTCCCCCTGCTGTTGCCAAAAATTAGTGGATGCTGAAGTCGCTTATATAAAATGGCATAATATTTGCTTACAACATACACAACCCCCCTGTATACTTTACATCATCTCTCCATTACTTATCATAACCTGAGCCATCAGAATGGGGAAGAGACATCTTCACTCCCATGTTCATTGCAGCACTCAACTTTTTTATATTCTATAAATGAGTGACGTCATGAGGGACTTGTCTTTCTTTCTTTTTTATTTTTTAAAGAGAGAGGGACAGTGAGAGAGAGAGAGAGAGAGAGAGAGAATCAATTTTATTTTAGTTTTCCTTGTGGCTTTCGTTGCTAAGACGCTTCATTGTGTGCGTGGTGCCAGAGCTCGAACTTGCGTCCTCACACATGCCAGGCAAGCGTGGTAACTGCTGAGCCATCGCTCCAGCCCCTGAACTTGGCTTTCTGTGCCTAACTTATGTCCTCCAGTTCTATCCATTTTGCTGCAAATGACAGGATTTCATTCTTTTTGAGGCTAAATAGTATTCCATCATCTGTATGGACCACTATTTTTTAAATCCATTGATCACATAATGGACACTTGAGTTGTTTCTATTTCTTTCCTTTTGTGAATAGTGTTGTAATGAATATGGGAGTGCAGATGACTCTTCAACATACTGCTTTCATTTCCTTAGGATATATATATATATATATATATATATATATATATATCCATTAGTGGGATTGCTGGATCATATGGTAGTTCTGTTTTTAATTTTCTGAGGAACCTCCATATGTTTTCCATAATTTACATACCTATCAACAGTGTCCAAGAGTTCCTTTTTCTCCATATCCTCACTAGCACTTGTTCTCCTTAGACTTTTTGATATTAGCCATTCTAATTATGTTAAGGTGCTATCTGATTGTGGGTTTGATTTGCATTTCCCTGATGATTAATGGTGTTGAACAGTTTCCCATGTACCCCTTGGCCATTTGTATGTCTTCTTTTGAGAAATGTCTAGTTAGCTGTATTGCTCATTTTAAATAGGGTTGTTTTGTCATAGAGTTTTTGCAGTTCCAGATATAATCTGGATATCAACCGTTACAATGTAACAGTTACAATGTAAACTATTTTCTCCCCATCATGCATTGTATTTTCACTCGTTGATTGTTTCCTTAGCTGTGCAGAAGCTTTTAGTTTGATAAAATCCCATTTGTCTATTTTTGCTCTCATTTCTTGTTGATTTTGAGGTCTTGCCGCTGCCCCGCCCCCCTGAAATCTTTGCACATCCCAAGTCCTGAAGTACTTCTCCTGTCTTTTCGTCTAGTAGTTTCACAGTTTTGGGTGTTACTTTTAAGTCTTTAATACATTTTGAGTTGATCTTTGTAACCGTTGAGAGATCAGTTTGTAGCTTCATTCTTCCGCATATGGATGTCCGGTGTTCCCAGTACCATTTATTGAAAAGATTGTCCTTTTTCCAGTGGGAGTTCTAAGTGCCTTTTTTGAAAATCAGTTGGCTATAATGTATGGGTTTGCTTATAAGCTCTCTGTTCTCTTCCATTAGTTTATGTGTCTGTTCTTATACCAATACCATGTTATTTTGATTACTATAGCTTTGTAGTGTTTTGAAGTCAGGTAGCATGATGCCTACTGCTTTGTTTGTTTTGGTCAATATGGCTTTGAATTTTGTTTTTAAAAATATTTTTTGTGGTTCCATATAAATTTTAGAATCATTTTTCTAGTTATGTGAAGAATGCCATTGGTATGTTGATGAAGACTGCATTGAATCTTTAAATTACATTGGGTAGTATAGACATTTTAAAAATATTGATTCTTTCCATCCATGAACACAGGATGTCTTTCCACTTTTTGTGTTCTCTTCAATTTCTTTCATCAATGTTTTTACAATTTTCATTATAGAGATCTTTCACTTCTTTGGTTAAATTTATTCCTACGTGTTTTATTTTTTTGTAGCTCTTATAAGTGAAATGATTGCTTTCTTGATTTCTATTTCAGATAATTCACTATTGGTATAGAGCAGTTCTTATGGTTTTTATATGTTAATTTTGTATCCTGCAACTTTCCTGAATTCATTACCAGAGGTAATTCAAAAATTAGCTCTGGTAATTTTTGTTGGAAGTTTTTGGGTTTTCTATGTATAAGATCATCTCATCTGCAAACAGTGACAATTTTAGTTCCTTTTGGATGTTCATTTTGGATGTTCTTTATTTCTTTCTCTTGCCTAATTGTTCTGCCTAGGATTTCTGGCATTGTTTTGAATAAAAGTGGTGGAAGTAGGCATCCTTGTCTTGTTACAAATCTTAGAACTCTTTCAGCTTCTCCCCATTCAAGATAATTTTAGCTGTTGACTTATTATAAACAGCTTTTTATTATGTTGAGGCATGATCTTCATATGCCTACATTTGTTCAAAGTTTTTATCATGAAAGGATGTTGAATTTTATTAAATGCTTTTCTGTATCAATTGAGATGATCATAGTTTTGTCCTTTATTCTATAGTGTATCATGTTTACTGATTTGTGTTTATTGAAACATCTTTGCATCCCTAGGATGTACCCCACTTGATCATAGTGAATAATCTTTTTAATGTCCTGTTAATGTGAGTTTCTTGTAAGCAACATAAATTCTTGTTTTTTTAATCCATTCAGTCACTCTGTGTCTTTTAACTGGAGAATTTAATCTATTTACATTCAAGGTAATTGTTGATATGTACGGTCTTGCTATAGGCATTACGTAACTTGTTGTTTTTTTTTTTTTAAGAGAGAGAGAGAATTAATTTTATTTAGTTTTTTATTATGGATTTTGTTGCTCCAAGACTTTGTTGTGTATGTGGTGCTGGGGTTTGAACTTGCATGCTGGGCAAGCACCGTAACCGTTGAGCCACCGCTCCAACCCCAATGTAACTTGTTTTACAGTTTTGTTTTAGTTCCTTTTATTTTCTCTCCCTCACAGTATTCCTAATGACTAAGTTACTATAGTAATGTGTTTGATTTCTTGATTTTTACTTTTAATTTGTCTAATATAGAATTTTTGCTTTGTGGTTTTCATGAGGCTTACAAAAACATTTGATTATAACAAGCTATTTTGAAATGATAGGAACTTAACATGATCATAAGGATAAACACACAATCAAATAAGTGAACAAAAAGAAGAAAAAATGTACTCATAAGAAAACTTTCCTGTTTTCTTTCATTCCTCTCCACATTTTGAATTTTTGATATCCCATTTTATATCATCTTTTGTGTAACATATTAATGTAGTTATTTTTCTTTCTTTTTTAAATTTATTCAACATAGTCTTACATATAGGAGGGAATTGTTGTCACACACTCATGAACGCATGCATGATGACAGAGCAAGCCAAGGCTGATGCCAGTTCATGATCCCCCCCTTTGGGTTCCCCCAGATCCTACTTTACCCTCACTTTAGTTGGGTTTCTCATGGAAGTCGAAGGTTCCCCACTGGGTTGATAATCCCCTACTCCCTCCCTCCAGCTGCCTTGATATCCCTTCTATCCCCTCCCCCCTCCCTGTCCCCCTCCCTGCCCCCTCCCTTCATCACCTAGCATCATAGGCAAGATTGCCCCTGCTGGTATAAAAATTCACCCATGTTGAGGTTATTATTAACTTAGTTATTTTTTAATTGTTTTGGG
>PVKS010034675.1:0-20699 GCA_004027875.1 Aplodontia rufa
CCCCCAATCTTTGCTCAGCTGGCTGATCTGGTCCACAACCACACTCTCCTGAATCTGGTACAAGGACACAGCAGATGTGCACAACTCAGGGTTTCCTCCCCTCACAGCTGTCAGGTCCAGCACACATTCCGTGAACATCAGCATCACGTTCAGATGGCGTAAGGTATCTGTATGTTCTCGCTGTAGCAAAGACACCGTCTCAGAACATTCTGTATTAAGAATTCCTGTACATAGCTGGGCATGGTGACATATACCTGTAATCCCACCTACTTGGGATGCAGTAGCAGGAGGAGAAGTTTGAGGCCAGACTGGGTAACTCCAAAACAAGCGAAAGAAAGAGAGAGAGAGAGAGAAAGAAGGAAGGAAGGAAGGAGACAGACAGGGGACACAGTTATGCACTTCATTGGTAGAGTACATGCCTGGGTCTTGGGTTCAATCCCCAGTACAGGAAAATAATTTTTTTGTCTGTATGCATTTTGTATGTAGTGTTTTTCCATACTTAACGAATGTCAAAATGATCAAATGACATTTTTAAACATCAGAAATTTGGTAACAAAATTAACACAAATGAAACCAAATGTGAGTTTGTGCATGTGTTTGTGTGTGTTTCAGAGCACTCACAAATAAGCTCCAAAAAGAGGAGGTCACTGTGCTTTTACCAGCATAAAAACAAAAACTGAAAGATCAAATCAATATGTTTAAGACAAAAACATGATAAAACAAACATCAAGACTGCAAGGGCAGCTACTTGGGAGGCTGAGGTAGAAGGATCATAAGTTCAAGATCAGCCTGCTGAGGATATGGTCTGATCAGTGCTCACTGGTAGAACATCTATCTAGTCAGGATGTGAGATCCAGAGTTTACACTCCCATACAAAAAAATTTTAAAATGCAAGGATATTCTGGCACAGTAAAATCGCTTGTTTATTTATTTTTTCTTCTTGAGATGCAGTTTCTACTATATTGCTCAGGCTAGTCTCCCATTTTGTAGGCTCAAGTAATCCGCCTGCCTCCTAAGTAGGTGGAACTACAGAAATGTGTCCACCATGCCCAGCTCTTAAATCATATTTTTTTAAAAGAGAGAATCAACTTTATCTTTTTCATGTATTTTTTGTTTCCCTGACACTTAGTTGTGCATGTGGTGTTGGGGTTTGAACCCAGGTCCTCACAAATGCCAGACAAGTGCTCTAATTGCTGAGCCACCACTCCAGCCCTAAATCACAGTTCTTATGAGTTTAGCAAGTAATTACTTTTTACCATTTCAAAAATGTTTCATTTTCGTTTCTGGTGGTTTTTCAGTTATTAGTGATTCATAATACCAAAGTCCTAATTTTCTGTGCTCTTTTCAATTAGTTAGAAAAAGGAGCAAAGGAAGACAGAACAGCAACCTGAGGGGTGCTGTCATTTAAATGTGTAGTTTCAATTTTTGAGATTTGTCTTTAGTTATTAATGCATTTTGAAATCTCAACAACTGGAAGTTTCTCAGAGTCTCCTTTCATGGTTAAAAGAAGAGAATAATTTTCCTAGAGACAGGAGAATAAACCATTCAGTTTTTCAGTCTCTCCGCTCTGTGACAGCATATTGGTGACTATATGCTCCAAAATGCTAGAACACATGCTGAAAAGTAATTTATGTCTAATCTGACAAACTGGAAAAAAAAAAAAGGTTGTTTTTCCAACTTCAAATTGGACCAGATATATTTTTAAAATTACTACCAAAAAATCACTATTAAAAATTTGCACGCAATATTTTATAATATTTATGTGAAATATTCAATTCTTATTTACATAAAATAGAAATGTTAGCAGTCCTACATGGAGAGAAAATGTGCTCTTTAGTTGGCCTAGAGAGTTGATCATTTTAATTTAAACATCAGGCTAAGTTAAGACCTCAGGCATCCAGGGACCAAGGACACATTACTCCAGCGAGTGTTCTCCTTGAGTCAGGAGTGAGGAACTAAGTACATGCAGCTCTAAAATCATGAAACAAACTTCTCTGGTTCTGGATTTGTGCCCAGCAATGTTTCAGATTATATACAACATGTTTTTTCCTACAGAACTAGATCCAGAGAGGAAAGGTACTAACCTACAAACATCAGTATCAGTCTGCTCGGCAGGTATATTTACTTTGTTAATGACCAATCTGTCATTATTAGTTTATTATTTCTAAAATTTAAAATAATTTAAAAATAATAAACTAATAATTCCTATATTATTTTTATCTTGTAAAGAAAACTTTGAGAATACAAGGTTATGTTTTTAGGACACAGATTAATTAATTATTAATTCACATACATATATATATTTTATAAAGAGAGAGGGACAGTGAGGGAGAGAGAGAATCAATTTTTATTAAGTTTTTCATGTGGCTTTCTTTGCTATGAGACTTCGTTGTGTATGTGGTGCTGGGGTTTGAACTTGCATACTTGCACATGCCAGGCAAGTGCTGTAACCGCTGAGCCACTGCTCCAGCCCCTAAATTCTTATAAATAGTAAACTTTAAGAACATATAATTTATGTGTTACTTCCTATGGACCATAGGTTGTTATGGATGAGTGTCACTGTAACATTATTCTGAAAATACACCAGCAACGTTTTTCTAATAGAAAAGAAGGAGAAGGCATGGTGATGCATACCTATAATCCCTACTACTTGGGAGGCTGAGGCAGAAGGATTACAAGTCCAAGTGTAGCCTCAGAAACTTGGCAAGACCATGTCTCAAAATGAAAATTAAAAAGGGCTGGAGGATATAGCTCAGCAGCAGAATGTCCCTGGGTTCAGTTCCCAGTAGCAGGGTGGAGAAAAGAAAAGAACATAACTTCAGAACAGCAGAATTTATTTTGACCTTTTATCATCAAGAACACTCACATCATATCAACATTATATTAACACACCACTGTAGTCTTTTCTCTACCTCCATCAGTGTCTCCTCTGGCAGTTCAGGGGCTTCAAAGGTGATGAGCCCTTCTAGGCTGGGGGGTGAAGCACCATAAGGCACATATCTCAGGCTAGGAGCCGCCTCTGCTGGCGGAGGGGAAGAGCCCAATCCCAGGCCAGGTGGGGAGCCCACACACACTCGGCCACTTGCAGAGCACAGAGAACCACCGGAGCTACTAGACCCCACTGCAAGGAAACATGAGACATAGCACAGTGTCCTAAGTTACATCACAGAGGGATTTTTACATCCACTGCTCCTCTAATTTGCTGAACAAAACCTACTGAGTAATAAAGAAATGTTCAAAGAAAACTTCCTGATCCCCACCCTATTTGAGCATATGAAATTTTTGTTTTTCCATATTAACTTATAGACTATTTGTACATTTTATAACATCATAGGTAGTTTTCTTGTATTCTACTCTACACAACATTTCCCCTTGTTGCTCAATCAGCTTCATACATAGTAATATTCAATGGACATGTAGCGATTTACTAATTTTATATACGTAAAGTTTATCTGGAGTCATTATTTCCATTTTTTTCATGTCACAAATATCACTGCAATGAAAAGCACAAAGTTCTTCCTTCTTCTGTATGACTTCTACAGGATAATTACTCAAAAGTGGCATTATAAACAAGAAAGGAATTACCAGACAGAATACTATAAATATGTTTACACAGAATATGTAAATATGTTTACATATGTTTATAATAGAACTGTCACAATACTTTCTACAGCTGCTGTAAAAACACAGATTCCACTAAAGCTTGACAACACTGAGCATTAGATCTTTTAAAAATGTCATTATAGTTAAAGGATATAAAATTTTACTATTTTAAAATGGCATTTTCTTATTTATCATTTAAGATTTTAACAATTTTAAAACTAAGTTTTCACTTCTACCTATTTCTCTTTTGTTTATTAATCTAGCAATATCCTGATTAGCAACTTATTGAGAATAAAAGAACTCAAAAGACCCAAGATACAATACATGTGATGCTGATATACACTGACTTCAAGTCCAACCACTTTCTTAATTAATTTTTGGTATTAATAACCTACTTAAAGTATATTGAGAGTAATAAAAAAAAATCTATTAGCCTATCTAAACATATGTAGGAATAAGCACAAACACTGGGACCCAAAGTACAAAATTAAAAAAAAAAATTAAGCTTCTAAAAAAACGAAACATTTTCAATTTATTAGACATACTAAAATAAAACTTCAAAATATAAACTGAGAAGCACTATGGATACCAGCTGCTTCTTCATGGAGAAATCACATTTATACTATATTTTATATTATGTATATTACATATTAGTATTTATGGGTTAAGATATATAATGCAGCATTTCTACTTTACAAAGTAGTTTTCCCAAACACACTGTCTCATTTATAATCCTTCAAGGAAAGCAAATAGGCCCATTTCAGTGGCTAAGAAACTGAACCCCAGAGAAGTTCTGTAACTTGTTTAAGGTGTGACCCTATATCACCCACAAAACACCATACTCCAAATAGTAGTCACAGATTATACTAGGACAAATTCCTCACCTGAGGTGGTTCTTGTTCGAAGGACCATGTGAGTACAAGTGGGCGCAGTGACACTGTGTGGAGGAGACCCCACAGTGAAGAGGACAGCCCTAGAACTTGCCGAAGTTCCTGCTGGTGGTGCTAGTACAACACCACAGGCTCCTGCAGGAGCTACAATGGAAGAGTTTACACATGTCATGTTACCTTAGCAATGTTTCTATCCGTATGTGGGACTACTAGGAAACTTTGAATTTTTTATTTTTTTAACAAAAGCATTACTCAAAATTAGAAAATCTGATGCAACATATCCATTAAAATATCTTAAGAGTAATCTCAGCTGTAAAACTTCTTCACATCAAAGTCTAATATTCAGTTACTTTTATTTTGCTGTTGTGGTGCTAGAGATTGAATCCAGGATGTTGGGCACGCTAGAAAAACACTACCACTGCACCTACATCCCCAATTCTTTTTATTTTCATTTTGAGACAAGGTCTCACAAAGTTGCTGATGCTGGCCTCAAACTTTACAATCCTTACTGGGATTACATATGTGTACTTTATCTGGCTTATCACTAGTCCTTCAGAATTACTTTTTTTTTTTTTTTAAGAGAGAGGGACAGTGAGAGAGAGAAAGAAACAACTTTTTTATTTAGTTTTTCATGTGGCTTTAGTTGCTCCAAGACTTCGTTGTGTACGTGGTGCTGGGGTTTGAACTCACGTACCCATGCATGCCAGGCAAGTGCCATAACTGCCAAGCCACCGCCTCATCCCCCAGAATTACTTTTGAATAGTACAAAAATGCATGAACTGCAAGTCACTCCTGTTGAAGACAATCTGAACAAGTGGAAACTGAGAAACGGGAATAAAAACTGGTGATCAGAAATCTCCATAGTAGGAGATCCCAAGATGGCGAGCTACAGAAAGGCTGCTTCTTGTTTGACTCCATGACCGGATGAAAAACCTCCAGGACAGCTCAGTTGCTGTGAGGTGTGTTTAGGGGAAAATCATCACCAGAACACAGCGCTAGGTAGGGGAGATTTTTGGATTTTTGGAGGAGATTTGGGTGTAACAAATGGAAAAGAGGGATTGCATTTCTCCCACCAAGGACGAGGCAGCTGCAGCTGCGACCACAATTGCTCCCAATCAGCAAGGGAGTTGGGGGGGGAGGCTAAACCATAACGTGCAATCCAACTGGCCACAGAAAAGCCGAGTTCTATAAGGAACCAACTAGAGACACACCTACTGCATCTTCACTGCATAAGGGGACTGGGACAACAGCGCCTGTCAGTTCCCTGCAAAAGGAAAAACCGGGAGTCTTTTTGAACAGACTGCTCGGCAGAGTGAGTCAGCAGTTCAGAGCAGGCTACTCCACAATTGCGCCAGGAACTAGCCAAGGTTCAGAGGCTAAACCCAGAAGAGGCGGCATGGGACAGGTGCAGTCTCTTAGCTCAGGGGGATTCAGGTTTGTGGAGTACAGAGGAGCCTTGCTCAGCCCTGTCCACCCCCACTCCCAGCTTGCTCATGTGATAATCGAGGTGGGACAGGAGCACTAAGAGACCTTAGTCTGAGTTCCAATAACCTAGAGGGACCAGGAGTGCAACCAGCAGAGGGAGAATTGAAAGCATTTCAACCCCCTGCACATAAAAACCTTAAGACTAAGGAGTTTCAGATCCCCAGAGAGGCAGGCAAAGGCCAGCCCTTGGGGCACCCCTTAATCTGATCTATTCAGGGAAATCTCCACCCAGAAAGCCCAGGAGTCTGAGCTGGATATCCAGTCCTCTACTTGAGATCACATAATTCCAGACTGAGAGACCCTGAAAACAAAACTGAGGCAGACAGTGAACATCTATCTGTTCCAAAGGAGTATACAGACAACCTCAGTGGTCACAGTTCCAAGAATCTTTTTTTTTTTTCTTTCTTCCCTGTTTTTAATGGGAATTTCTGTGCCATCTGAAAAAGCTGAATGGTTCATGGACATATAAACATACTAGTTGTCTTCTTCTTCTTATTATTATTATTATTTGCTTAGTTTTGTTGAGGTTTTTTCAGATGTGTTTCCTGTATTTTTTTCCTTCGTCTCTTCTCTCTGTTCCCCTTTTGTATCTTCTCTCTATACGCCCTTCATTCCTGACCATTTTCTTCAATGTAAATGTCTATCCTTGTCCTGCCTGCTGAAGGGCAGGATTTTGATCAGTTAATTTACTATTTGAATTGCATTGTGCCCCAGCTGCAAAATTTCCCTGTACATGCTTCTACCCTTTCTTATGCTATCACCCAAATCCTATTTTTTTTTGGCAGCAAATCCTTCACCTCCTCTACTTTCTATCTGTACATGCTCAGATAATACAACCTCTCCTCTAACTTCCTCTTACATTCCCTTTTCTCTCAGGGTTCTAATTAGTTTATACCATCTGATCCCCCATCATTAATGCTGTGTAACCATTACTGCTGTGAATGCCCAGCTCAATAACTATTCTATACTTTGAAGCCTGACACAGGTGATGGCTGAATACTCTTGTGACCAAAAGTAATGACTAACACTACTATTCATTTCACAGGTGGAATTTAACATTGTGGTATAGCTGGTACTAAATAACCAATTTAATATTGATCATTTTATGCACTGGTTGTTCATATTGATGAGGAGTTGCAAATCTTAAGGGACACTAACAGTTCACAGGTTAGGAATTTGACTTCTCAACTCAATTTTCCTGACAACAACCCAACTCAAGTAAGGGACGTGACAAAAATCCCAAAACAGCAGCAAAGACCCACAGAGAAACAACCAGATAGAGATCTCAGGCCAAGAATTTACTTAAATTTAAGAAACAAGATGAAGCCTGCACAGATCCCACACCACACCCCTATGTGTGCAGGCCTCCAGTCCCACTGCATCAGACACCACCAAGGACCCCACACCCAGATACCACCCAGCTGTCACACACACATGCCAGGTCCGGATATATTGGGCCCATCCCATCACCATGGATCCCAGATCCCAGTGCAGCAAATAGGTTGTTCCATTGTGGCCCACCCCACACCTCTGGGGTTTGCACCCAGAGACGCACCCCTATGCACCCCTACCACTTAGCTGCAACAACAGAGTGGACTGCCCAGCAATACCACCAGGTGCCAAGTATGAGTCTTGGAACCTAGATCCACAAGGTGCAATAAGACAAGGTCCAGGTAGAAATAACTTTCTGGAAGAACATGGGCATCAGAGAGGGTAGTGTCTGACCCAAGCCTTGGCTTATAAGGAAAAAGAACCCAGAGACTTCACTTGCTTCCACACAGGGAACCCCAATTCAAAGATCCAGAAGAAGATATTCAAAGATGACGACTCAAACTAGAAGAGGTTCACCTCAAAATCACAACTCCCTTAGCAAAGAGCCCCACAGTCAAAGAGAGGGATGAAAATCCACAACAAATTATCAATGATCTGATAATGAAAAAGAACAATGAACTAAAAGAAGATTTACTGAAGGGACTAAGAAAAATCAAGAGATGAAAACTCTATTATCAAAGAAACAGTAATACTCAAAAAGGAAGTAACAGGGCTAATCTGTAGTCAATGACAATGAGAGCAACCATGGAAGAATTAACAATAGACTAACTTCTATATAAAATAGAGCTTTAGCTACTGAAGAAAGAACTTCTGACAATGAGGACAGGCTGAGCAAGCTTGAGTGCATGGATGACAAAAAAGAAAAACTACTCACAGAACATGAACAGAATTTTCAAAATGTCTGGGGTGAAATCAGAATAAACAATCTAAGAGTAATTGGGATACAAGAAGAAATCAAAATGTAAACGAATGGTATAAGTAACATTCTGAACATTCTGTATGAAGAAACATTCTGAATGAAATAGTTAAAGAAAAAATTTCCCATATAATAATAGAGTCAGGTATGTTCATCCAGGAAGCTTATAGGATACCCAATAGGCCTAATCAAATGAGAAACTCACCAAGACACATCATATTCAAAATGTACAATAGGGAAATCAAGAAAAAAATACTAAAAGCGGCAAGGGAGAAACGCCAAATCACATTCACAGGCAAATCAATAAGAATCACCTCTGACTTTTCAGCTCAGACTCTGGAAGCAAGATGATCACGGAAGGAGATCTTTCCATGTCTGAATGATCACAACATGCCAAGAGTACTATACTCAGCAAAATTCAGCTTCAAATTTGATGGGGAAATAAGAACTTTTCATGATAAGATCAAACTTGCAGCATTTGTGAACACAAAACCAACATTACAAAGAATCCTCAAAGACAAACTCCAGATAGAAGAACAAGCAAACACTTCTCAAAACCCACAAACAGAGGATATTCGATAAAGGTACAGGCTACCAATAGCCAACGAAAACAGCACAGAACTTATTAATAAAACACAATGACTATGAACCACAACCACACAACTATTTTAACATTAAATGTAAATGGTTTCAATGCACCACTCAAAAGACAAAGATTAGCAGATTGGATCAAAATACAAAATCCAACAATATGTTGCTTACAAGAGACCACCTTACAGACAATATCCACAGATTGAGGGTGAGAGGATGAAAAAAATCTACCACGAATAAGGCCCAAGCAAGCAAGCTGATGTTGCAATACCTATATCTGACAAAGTAGATTTCAAACATAAGCTAATCAGGCCACTACATATTAGTAAGGGGAACAATACAAAAGAAAGACATAGCCATAGTAAATATGTACTCTCCAAACAATGCTTCCAACTATGTGAATAAATTACTCCATGACATAAAACCACTTGTGGACCTCAACACAGTAATACTAGGAAACTTCAACACTCTTCTATCACAGATCGTCAGAGCAGATCATCAAAGCAAAAAAATGATGAAGAGATCTCCAGCCTAAACAACTCCATATATCAAATGGACTTACCACACATCTATAGAATATTACACCCCAAATCGGTTGAATATACCTTCTTCTCAGCAGCACATGGATCCTTCTCCAAAATAAATCATATTCTAGTTCACAAAGGAAATCTCAGCAAATATAAAAAAGTAGATATTATCCCATGTATCCTATCAGACCACGATGCCATGACTCTAGCAATTAGCAGCAAAAATTATCATAAAAAACACACATATAGATGGAGATTGAATAATATCCTATTAAGTGAAGAATAGATCCAAGAAGACATGAGAGCAGAAATCAAAAAAAAATCTTGGAAAAGAATGAGAATGAAGACACAACATACTGAATCCTCTAGGACAGCATAAAAGCATTCCTAAGGGGAAAATTTATAGCGCTGAGTGCCTACATTAAAAAAGGGGTGCGGGGCTGCAGCAGTGGCTAGCAGTTACGGCGCTTTACGGCGCTCATGTGGCACATGCGAACACGGGTTCAAACCCCAGCACCACATATGCAACAAAGTTTCCAAGCAACGAACGCCAAATGGGAAATTACATAAAAATTTGATTGTCTTTCTCTCTCTCTCTCTCTCACTGTCCCTCTAAATAAATAAAGAAAGAAAGAAAGAGGAGAGGGGCTGGAGCCATTCAGCAGTTAAGACGCTTGCCAGACATGCGCAGTATGTAAGATCAAACCCCAGCACCACATACACAACAAAGTCTTGGAGCAACAAAGGTCACATGAAAAATTAAATAAAATTGATTCTGTCTCTCACACTGTCCCTCTTTCTTTAAAAAAAAAAAAAAGGGCAACAGATCCCAAATAAATAAGCTTATACTCCACCTCAAATCCCTACAAGAGGAGGAATGATCTAATACCAGAGCCAGCAGAAGACAGGAAATTATCAAGATCAGAGCTGAAATCAATGAAATTGAGAACAAAAACACACACACAAAAAAAAGAATTGAAGAAACTAAGAGATGGTACTTCAAAAAAAATAAAAAAAAATTGATAGACCCCTAGCCAATCTCACTAAAAGAAGCAGGGAAATGAAGCAAATCAATAAAATTACCAATGAAAAGGGAGCGATCACCTCTGACCCCATGGAAATCCAACAAATTATAAGAACATATTTTGAAAAACTATACTAGTCTAAACTTCATAATCTGGAAGACATGGACAAATTTCTAGACATAGACAACATCTGCAAATTGACACAAGACAATATTGGAATCCTAAATAGCCCTAATAATCCTAAATAACAGGCACTGAAATTCATACAGCAATTAAAAGCCTTTCAAAGAAGAAAAACTCAGGACCTGATAGACTCCCCACTGAGTTTTACCACACCTACGAGGAGCTAACAGCTCTCCTTATTAAGCTATTCCAAGAAACTGAAAAGGAGGGAACTCTCCCAAACACTTTCTATGAGGCAACCATCATAACTCTGATACCAAAACCCAACAAAGACACATCAAAAAAACAAAACTACGGACCAATATCCCTGATGAATATCAATTAAAAAATGCTTAATAAGTTCCTAGCAAATCATATTCAAAAACACATCAAGAAGATAACTCACCATGATCAAGTAGGCTTCTTTGCAAGTATGCAAGGCTGGTTCAATATATGCAAACCAATAAATGTGTTCATCACATAAACAGAATGAAGGACAAAAACCATATGATCATCTGAATTGATACAGAAAAGGCCTTTGATAAAATTCAGCACCAACTTATGCTCAAAACTTCAGAGAAGATAGGGATCAAAAGATCTTAACTAGGTAAGGGCCATATATGACAAACCCTCAGCTAATATAATACTAATAGAGAAAAGGTGAAAGCATTTTCACTAAACTCAGGAACAAGACAAGGCTGTCAGTTCTCACCACATTTATTCAATATAGTTCTTGAGATGCTAGCTGGAGCAATCAGACAAGAGAAGGAAATCAAAGGAATAAGAACAGGAAGAGAGGAAGTCAAACTATCCCTTTTTGTTGACAAGATCCTATAACTGGAAGATCCAAAAAGCTCCATCAGAAAATTGCTTGTGTTTATGAACAGATTCAGCAAAGTGGCAGGCTACAAGATCAATACCCATAAATCAATAGCTTTCGTACATTCTAAGAATAATAGAGAAGAAGAAGTCAGGAAATTGGTCCCAATCACAATATCCTCAAAAAGAATAGGATACTTGGGAATTAATCTAACAAGGGAAGTAAAAGACCTCTACAACAAAAATTATTCAGACACTGAAGAAAGAAATCAAAGAACTGAGAAGATGGAAAGATGCTCCATGCTCTTGGTTAGGCAGAATTAATATAATTAAAATGGCCATTCTGCCAAAAGCTCTATACAGATTCAATGCAATCCCTATCAAGATACCAATGTCAGTTCTTATAGATACAATAAAAGGAATTCTCAAATTCATTTGGTACAAGAAACCCAGAATAGCCAAAACTACTAAACAAGCAACACAATAAAAGTGGTTATGCAATAATAGATCTAATGCTATACTATAGAGTTGCAGTAATAAAAACAGCATGGTACTGGTCTCAAAACAGGCATCAAGACCAACGGAACAGAAGATTCTTAGACAAACCCACAAATCTTTAAACATCTGATCTTTGACAAAGGGGGCCAAAATATAGTATGGAAGAGAGACAACCTATTGAACAAATGGTGCTGGACAAACTGGACAGGTATGTGCAAGAAGCTGAAATTACATCCTAATCTCTCACCTTGCACAAAAATCAAATCTAAGTGGATCAAGGGATTATGAATTAAACCAGCTACCATACAAATGCTAGAAGAAAAGTTAGGACCAGTACACCAGCATTTGGGCACAGGCAAAGACTTTCTCAACAAGACTCCTAAAGTGAAAGAATTAAAGTCAAAAATCAATGAGTGGGATGCCATTAAGCTAAAAAGCTTCTGCATAGCTAACAAATCGGACAAAACTGTCAAGAGACACCCTACAGAAATAGGAGAGAATCATGGCCGGTGATTTTTCCAACAGGGAACTAATATCCAAAATTTACAAAGTACTCAAAAAAGCTTAATATTAAAATATAAACGATCGAATCAATAAATGGCCCAAAGACCTAAACAGAAACTTCTTAACAGAGGAAATTGAGCTAGCCAAAGAATACATCAGAAAGTGTTCTAAAATCACTACTAATCAAAGAAATGCAAATTAAAACTACATTAAGATTTTACTTCACTCCAGTCAGATTGGCAAAAATGAAGAATATAAACAATAACAGCAATTTGGGAAGTTAAGGTAGGAAGATCATGAATGTTAAGACCAGCCTTAGCCATTTTGTGAGACCCTGTCTCAAAAAACAAGAAAGGCTGAAGGGATGATAGCTCAGTGGTAAAAGTATCCTTGGGTTCAAATCCAAGTAAATTGATGCCCTGCAAAAAAAGAAAAAAAATCCACATCTTGGCAAGAACTGTGTCTGGCCCTTACCCACAGGTTCCAAGTTCTAGCCCAGACCAGCAGACTAGAGCCCTTATTGCACTCCTGCTCCTAGTAGAGGCAAATCAAGAAGACCAGAGGCTTCTACCGTGGCCCAGAGAGCTGGGGTATACCTCCAAGACATGGGCAACTCTTCTCATCCCATAGCTCCAGAGCAGTACTGGGTAGGCAAAAACCAGAGAATTCTGAAGCTCTCCCCAGGACACCAGACTCTACTGGAAGTAAGAGGTCATAGGAAGTTTAAGCATAAGGGTGCTGTCAAAAATGATGAACATTTTGGTGGTAAGCAAGTAAGTGGAACCTGGTAGCTCCATGGGAACTCCATGAAAGACCAGCTAGCAGTTTATCAGAGAGAACCAGGGAAAAATAGTAAAAAACCCTCCTGTGGTACAAACAAGGCTCAAATATTGTTCTCAAAGACTATTCTTACAAACCAGCCAGAATTTAACTAGACCTGTGAAACAATTTATCTCCCAGGGCATTGTCAAAAAACATTAGAGCAATCAACTAACAATTAGTGGAAGTAAACATCTAGGTGTGAAACCAAGATAGCCTGGGAGATCAGAGAACAAAGAGAAGCCTCCTAGAACTATGCTCACATGAGGAATGGCCAGGTAGCTGAGTGGTAGAGCACTTGCTGTGCCTAGCATGTGTGTGAGAGGTTCTGGATTCAAATCCTAACACTGCAAAATAAAACCCTAAAGTGACTGTCTACATAGCCAAGGTTTTACCTATTAAGGTATGACACCAGGCTTCACAACACAAGGGAAGCAAACTTCACTCAAACAGTCCACCAAGACTGAACAAATAAGAAAGCAAAAAACCAAGATGGGAAGGGCTGGAGCAGTGGCTCAGCAGTTGGAGTGCTTGCCTGGCATGCACAAGGACCTGGGTTCGAACCCCAGCACCACATACACATCTAAGTGTCTAAGATACAAAGCCAGATAAAAAAATAAATAAAAATTGATTCTCTTTCCTCTTTCACTCTCTCCCTCTCTCTTTAAAAAAGAAAAAAAAAAAGAAAAAAGCTAACCTGGAGGTGGGGTGGGAGAAGAGCCACATCTAAAATTGCTACAACATATGACATAAAATGTTCAGTTTTCAACAAAAACTATCATACAAATGAACTATTATTAATAAAGTGTAATCATATACTGAAAAAAGCAGGCAAAAGAAACTACCTGCAGAAGGCTAAAATATCAAACTAATATAAGACTTGACAGCAGCTTTTTTTTTTCTTAAGGGGGGGATGCAGGGAGAGAGAGAGAGTGAGTCAATTTTTATTTTATCTGGTTTTTGTTTTTCCTCCACTTAGTTGTGTGAACCCTGGGTCCTTGTGCATGCAAGGCAAGCACTCTACGACTGAGCCACATTTTAAGCCCTCACAGGAGCTTTTTAAACATGCTCAAAAAAGGAAAGAAAATCAGGCTTTAAAAAGTAAAGAAGCCTGCCTGCATGGTGATACATGCCTATAGTCCCAGTGGCTTGGGAGGCTGAGGCAGGAGGATCCTAAGTTCAAAGCCAGCCTCAACAACTTAGCAAAGCCCTAATCAATTTAGCAAGACCCTGTCTCAAATTAAAAACGGCTGGGGACATGACTCAGTGGTTAAACATCCCTGGTTCAATGCAAGGTACCAAAAATAAATATAGTATAGATGCCAGTCATAGAGATGCATGACTGTAATACCAACTATTTAGAAGGCAAAAAGCCTCAGCAACTTAGTGAGAGCTGTCTCAGAAAAAAAGAAAAAAAAATTATTTTTTAAAGGGTTGGTAGTATACCTCCGTGGTAGAGTACCCCTGGGTTCAATCCCCAGTACCATAAAAAGTAAAGGTATATATGATGATAATTTCTCATCATTCAGAGAAAATAAACAATTTTTTAAAAAATGGAAATTCTGGAATTGAGAAGTATAGCCATCTCTCCCCTTATCAGCAGATTCGGTTTCTGCAGTTTGTTATCAGTCAGTTGTAGTCCATAAATGAAAAATGAGCAGTTCATAAGTTTCAAATTGCTCTCTGTTCCAGGTAGTATGATGCAATCTCATGCTGTTCAGTGTAAGATGTGAAGCATTCCTTTGTCCAGTATATCCACAGTGTATATACTACCCACCCAGTAGTCCCTAACCGCCTTGTTATCAAATTGCCTGCTGCAGTATCACAGTGCTTATGCTCAAGTAACTCTTATTTACTTAAGAAATGACCCCAAAGTGAGAGAGTAGTGATGCTGGCCAAGGAGAAGCCATAAAGTTCTTCCTTTTCATCATAAGAATAATAATGAATACATACCCCTCCCCCTAAAAAAAACTTAGAGCAAGAGAGACCATGTTTCACATAACTTTTACTGTGAAAATCGTTCTGTTTTATTATTGTTGTTACTTTAATCTCTTACTGTGACTAGTTTATAAATTAAACCTTATCTTGTCTGTGCATAGAAAGGAAAACACATAGGACAAATAGGTACCAAACTACCTAAAGTTTCCGGAATCCATAAAAAGGTCTTAGAATGTACACCCAGCTGCAGATAAGGAGGGACTACTGTATAATAACGGAAATGAAATTCACTACAGGGGCTCAAAAGCAGATTTGAATCGTCAGAAAGAATGTCTGAATTTAAAGACAGTTCTATGAGAATTCTGTAATCTGAAAAACAGAAAAAAAAAAAACATAAACCCCTGAACAACATGGGAGTTGGGGGCACCAATTCTCACACTGCTGAAAATCTGAGTGTAACTTCTGACTCCCCCCCAAACTTAACTATTAATAACCTACTATTGCTGTGGAACTGTATGAGTTCCTATTATTCTGGATATTAACTCCTTGACAGATGAATATCTGCAGATATTTCCTCCCCCTCTGCAGGGAACTGGGTATGACTTTTGTTTTCTTTGCTGTGCAGAGCTTCTTAGTTGGATGTAATCTCACTCTTGTTTTTGGAGTCCTTTCAAAAAAACTCTGCCTATAACAATATCTTGAAGTGTTTACCCTGTTTTCTTTTATTAGTTTCACAGTTTCAGATCTGACTTAGTTTAGGACCTTGATCTATTCTGAGTTGATCTTGTATGTTTGTATGTGTGTTATGTGTGTGTGCTACTAGGGATTCCACCCAGGGCTTATGCTTTACCACTGAGCCCCCAGGCCTTTAATTACTTTGAGACGGGGTCTCATTCAACTGCCCAGACTGGCCTCAAACCTGTGGTCTAACACACCTGGTATGACTTGATTTCTTTTAATATGGTGAGAGGCAGGCATTCAGCTTCATTCTCCTGCATATGTATACCTAGTTCTCTTTTCTTTTCCTTCCTTCCTTCTTTCCTCCCTCCCTCCCTCTCATTCTTCCTTCTTTACTGGTGGTAGTACTAGATATTGAACCTAAGGGTGCTTTACCACTGAACCATATCCCTAGTCCTTTTTTTATATTTTATTTTGGAACTGGAACTCTTTAAATTGCTGAAGCAATTGAACTTAAAATCCTCCTGCCTCATCCTCTCGAGTTGGTCGGATTACCGGTGTTGTGTCACTGCACCCACCTTGTATATAGAGTTTTCTAAACACCATTTACTGAATAGGCTGGCCTTTCCTCACTGTATGTTCTTGGCACAATATGCGATTTGCTAGAGAGACAAGCTACTCATGTGGAGATTACACTAAGCATTTTAAGCAGATATTCACAATAGTTAAGCTCACTGCAATAGCAATGGGAAGTGGCTCTGAAATTATTAAAGTAATGCTGTATATACTATAATTAATTTTAATCTGTTATGACTTACTACTGCATTTTCCTGTTTGTTTACATTTTCTCAATAGCAAATGTAGTCATGTACATTTTTGAGTATTTTTGTTAAATTTTGACAAATTTTAACTATTCATAATAAGATTCTGTATATTTTGTGATAATAAATGATAAAAGACTTATGTACATATATTTTATACATCCATGACATAACTCATTTTTTCAACATTTATAGGCTACACAGTATGTTTCCATCAAACTCAAAAAATAAAAAAAAATCTGTGTATAAATGGTCCTAGGCAGTGCAAACGTGTGTTGATCAAGGGCCAACTGTACAATGAACAGAGCCTCAAAGAAACATAAGATACAACGAAGTATACCAATATAAGCATAATAAGGATACAAGGAAAGACAAGAAAGAACAGAAAAAATATTCAAATGAAGAATAACGAAGGGGCTGGAGTTCGGCAGTTGGAGCATTTGCCTGGCATGCAGGAAGACCCAGGTTCCAACCCCAGCACCACACACACAAACACAGCTAAGTGTTGGAGAAACAAAAACCAGAAAAAAAATGAATAAAATTGATTCTCCTAAAAAAAAAAAAAAAAAAAAAAAAAAAAAAAAAAAAAAAAAAAAAAAAAAAAAAAAAAAAAAAAAAAAAGGCTAAAAGCCAGACACAGTTGCACGCACACCTTCGATCCCAGAGGCTGAGACAGGAGGAGCTCAAGCTCAAATCCAGCCTCAGCAACTTAGCAAGGTCCTGAGTAACTTAGTGAGACCCTGTCTCAAAATAAAAAAATAAAAACAGCTGGGGATGTGACTCAGTGGTTGAGGCCCACTGGGTTCAATCTAGTGTCAAAACAGAATGGCTAAAAACTTCAGAAATTTGATAAAAGTATCACCTAAATATCAAAAAAGCTCAAGAACCTCCAAGGAGGATAAAAGCAAAAAGAACTACCCCAAACACATCACAGTAAACAGTGAAAGACATAAACTAAGAAAATCTTGAGAGCAGAAAAATAATTTGTCACATGCAAAGGAACTCAAATAAGACTAACAATTAACTCACGGTCAGAAATAGTGGAAGCCAGGGCAGTGGGATTAAATACTTAAATTACTGAAAGAAAATGCTATCAACCAAGAATCTTCTTTTCTCCCCACTACCGGGGATTGAACCCTGGAGTCTTGCAAAATTGCAGAGATTGGCCTCGAACTTGTGATCTCCTACTTCAACCTCCTGAGTTGCTAGGATTACACGTATCCATCATCATACCTGACTGGGAACCTTTTATGAAACAAAACTCTTCCAAAAATGAAGCCAAAATAAAAGACATTCCCAAATAAACAAAAGCTGGAAGAATCAATTGCTAGCAGACCAGATATTCTTCCAAGCAACAGTAAGGGAAATTCTTGAAGCCAAAAGTAATCAACACCAGAAAGTAATCTTAATATAAGTGAGGGGGGAAAGAGAGATAAAAATAATTACATAATTATAAAACATAATGCATCTTTTTTCTCCTTTCTTCTCTTACATGATTTAAAAAGCAACTGTATTAAACAGTATGTATATAATTGCATTGCTGGACCTAAAACATACATAAATGGAATACAGGAGGCAGATGGGAGCAAAACTATATTGAAGTAAGAAAGTGACACCAGATGGCAACTCAAATCCACAAAAGCAAGTGAAGAGAACAAGAAACGGTACGTAAGAAGATAATACAGGGCTGGAGTGGTGGCTAAGCAGCTACAGTGCTTGCCCAGCATGCATGAGTACTCGAGTTCAAACCCCAGCATCCATGTACACAACTAAGTACCTGAGCAACGAAAGCCATGTGAAAAACTCAATAAATAAAAATGGAGTCTCTGTCTCTCTCTCTTTCTCACACACTGTCCTTCTCTCTTAAAAAAAAATAAAAAACACTAAAGGTTGAAAGTAAAAGGATAGTAATGACGTATCATGCAAAAACCTTGCAGGAAAAAAGAGCACAGGGAAGTATCTCTTTGGATTAGAAACCATGTTCAGGAGCTGGAGCAGTGGCTCAGCGGTTGGAGCACTTGCCTGGCATGCGCAAGGACCCAGGGCTCAAACCCCAGCACCGCAAGCACAACTAAGAACTAAGTATCTGAGAAACAAAAGGCCAAATGAAAAAAACTAAAACAAACAAACAAAGGCTAAACACAGTTGATTTTCTCTGTCTCTCTCTCCCTCTCTTAAGACAAAACAAAACAAAAAGAAACCAAGTTCAATCAGATATTTTGTTGACCCAAATATCTTCTCCTTTGGATATTCACAGAGTTGACTTAAAAATTAGAGAAAATAAGAATAAAGAGGTTATAACTGATTCCCAAAACTCAGAGTACATAATAATTACACAGGGATTCCCAGAATCCATCCCCAAAAATGTTGATTAAGCAAAGTCTGGATTAGGCTGGAATATCCGTTTTGGTTTTGTTTTCAACAAATAGTTCACATAATCTAGATGTGGGTTTCTATGGACATTAACAGTTCCTGGAACAATTATAAAAGGTTCAGAGATCTCAGTAACTACACAGATCTTGTTGCTGTAAAAGAAATGCTCAGAAGTACAGGTGTGTTCAGGCTAACTTTGGCCTCTATAATCTTACTGATAAAAAACAATTTTGGTAGGAATTTCTCCCAACTCATAGGCTGCTGGTCATCAAGATACTGAGCAAGCATCTGTCTCGACGGGTAGTAGAAAGGAAGATGAAATGACAGGGATAACATCTAGAACTTTACAATACATCTATGTTGGGGCTGGAGTCATGGCTCAGTGGTTACGGAACATGCTTGGCATGCACGAGGACAGGATGTGGGTTTGAACCCCAGCACCACGTACACAACGAAGTGTCTGAGCCAACGAAAGTCACATGAAAAACTAAATAAAATTGCTTCTCTCTTTCTCTTTCTCATTGTCCCTCTCTAAAAAAATATATTAATTAAATAAAATAAGATACATCTATGTTGTTTTAAGTCACAAAGCTTGTGGTGATTTATTACAAGAGTAATGAGAAACTAACATATTCTTACAAATTACCTGCCTAAAAAGAAAGTAGATTTTTCTTACCTATATCCATTGGTCGTTCTATATTTAAACTATCAGTGCTGCCCTGGTGTCCACTTAAAGGTGCCTTTATTTGTTGATCTGATAATTTCCCAGTACTGACAGATCTAAAAAGAAGAATGATACCATTAATGGGAAATTCACTTTTTTAAAAATAGAAAGGTTAATAGCACATTAGAGAACAAGGAAACAAAAAATAGATGCCAAACAATTCAGGGTAAAGATAAAACTTACACAACCAAAAAAAAAGACAAAATAGAATGTTGAGGAAGTTCAGGGAAGAGCTCTGCATTTAGAGTTATAGGAAGTTTTCAGATAATCTGAAGTATACAATATGCATTAATAACCATATGGCATATGCCAACTAATATGATCTGGTTGCTTTTTAACAAAAAAAAAAAAAAAAAAAAGCACTTACTATGCTATTACAGTTTTCATTTTTAAGATCAGAGAAGAAACAGTTTCTTACCTGCCAAACAATGCTTTGTTCTGCTGTTCAAATCGATTCCTCTCACTTCCTTGTACCAAAAGACAATGGGAACATTCCCGTGGGTCATTCCCATCTTTGGACTGCCCTTCAGCAGGTCCATGACGAGTAACCAAAGCTAACAAGTTGGAAGACGCTTGTGTTTTAGGGATTTTGAAAGGAGCTGTGGTCTAAACAAACATATGTAAGCTAGTTACTATGATGTATGATATGCTAAGAATTGGCAGGCTGTATGGCACACTAATCAGGAATATAAACTTTGCAGATAGTCAGACTGAATTTAAATACTGGCTCTTCTATTCACAGCCTGTGTGACCTTTAACAGTTCAATTAAACTCTCTAAACCTCAGTTTTCTTTCCTGAAGCTTAACAGGATCATGCACAAGTAAAGTACTTACACTGTCCCTGACACATAGTAAGTACTCATTAAAATTATGATTATTCTCAGAGAGTGAGACGTCAGCTTCTGAGCAAGAATCTTCATTGTGTTAGGGACGAAAGAGCGAATTAAAAATGGGTGATGTTGAGAAAGGCAAGAAGATTTTTGTTCAGAAGTGC
>PVKS010034676.1:0-20688 GCA_004027875.1 Aplodontia rufa
ATAGCTGGGGCACTCCTTCAAAGTCATCTTGCCTTGTGGAAAGGGTTGTTACCCTTGTAACAAGCTGAAGGCTGCAATGGAATGGGTGTGACCTTGAGTGAGGAGGCTCCCTTAGCTAAGGACAACTCATGAGGACATTGCCAGAGGTGAGTGCTAGCAAGGCCCACCATCAAAGAATGAATACTGTTCTGGGTGGTAAGCCAGAGTCTCTACAATAGTCCACACCTCAGATCTACCTGAAACTGAGCAGTAATTAGTGGGAATGGCTCCCCCAGGATTTAGTTTGGTTTCTTTTTCAAAAAAATTTATAAAAGGAAGATTAATGAAATGAACCACATTCTCTGTTACAACAACTGGTCTTGAGGCTACAACTGAGGCCCCTTCTTACAATTCTCAAATTATGTCACCCTACTTCCATGACCAACTGAGGGGAAAGGAACAAACTCTGAGTTGTGCATATGGAATATTTCTCAAAGTACACTATGGAAAATAACATAGTGAGGGTTGAGAGAAGTCTGATAGGGCAAAGGGAAGAGTTGAAATTGAGAAGCAGTTGCAAAAGGCCTCAGCCAATTCTGTGGAAATCTCAGAACTGGGATAGCTTTTCAGATTGGCCCACCTTTGTGCAAGGTGACAGGACTTTATATTATTGCCCTGATGCAGTCATTAGATTCTGGCTGCTGGCTGCTATAGTGTAGGGGTTGTGATCTTGAGCAGGGTGACTCTTTTCAACTAGTAGAACTTTCTAGAGAAAGACCCCAGCTGCTGAAAATGTGCATCTCAGTTCTAAAATGGAGTAGACCGCACAACTTAGCAAGTCAGTACAGTGATTTTAGATGTTGTTACGGTGATTTTAGATTTGTTATTACTATGATATTCTTTCCTATGTTAAATAGTCATATACATTACTTCTTTTTGAGTTGCTTATATATTTCTTCCATTTTTATGTAGCTAATATTTAGCTTTTTTGTCACATATGTTGGGGATATTTTCTGTTTTTCAATTTTTTTAAAAGAGAGAGTGAAAGAAAAAGAGTATTAATTTTATGTATTTATTTTTCTTCTGGTTTTTGTTTTTCTGACATTTAGTTGTGTATGCGGTGCTGGGATTCAAACCTGGATCCTGGTGCATGCCAGGCAAGTGCTCTACCACTGAGCCACTTCTCCAGCCCCTCAATTTTTGTCTTTGAATATATACATGATTGCCTTTTATGTAAAGCATTTGTTTTCATCCCCTTGTATCTCTTTCTTCCATAGATTTAAGAATCATTTTTCCTCTTGATAAATATTTAAATAATTTTATTTAGAAGTTTTATAGTTTTACTTTGCTAGATTTAAGTGCTTGATTTGTTCAGAATTTATTTTGCTGCATGGTGAAAGGAAAGGGCTTAAATTATATATGTATGTGTGTGTTTCCCAGTTACAATATCCCAACAGTTTTCCCAACACTTTATTTGAATGATCCTTCTCACATTCAATGGTTTTTAATGCTTTCCTACTTAAAATAATAAATTATTTTATATGAAAAGCTTTTTCTATGTAATATTCAGCTCCTCAATTAACGTGTTTATTTAAAATAAATCACAGTGCCTAAATTGTATAATTTGTGGCATGCTACCCAGTTGATCTCAGCCACCAGAGTAATCAGCTTATCAACCCAGGAGTAGGTGATTATGATTATATTAGATACCTAAAGTCTATACCATTAGTGCTTATATGGAAATAGCTACATTTCTTCATTTCTAATGGTATGGTCTATGGACTTTGCCACCTGATGAATGTTCCAGTGCTATTTGGAAGTGTCATGCTCTGATCTTCCTTCTTGTTCCCCACT
Organism: Aplodontia rufa; assembly: GCA_004027875.1. Taxonomy (NCBI): domain Eukaryota; kingdom Metazoa; phylum Chordata; class Mammalia; order Rodentia; family Aplodontiidae; genus Aplodontia; species Aplodontia rufa. The sequence goes on from PVKS010034676.1 coordinate 1,834, forward strand.
TCCTCTTTTTTTTCCTTGTGGATTGTTAGTCTATTTAAAATGGCCATTCAGCTGAGTGTTTTCAAATCCCACATACTTTCCATCCCAGGACTCAGCACACAATACAACATAAATAAATATTAATTGAGAGATGAATAAGATCAGAATTTCCATTATGTCCCATCTCTGTGGCTCTTGATTTCTCTAAGTTGCAAGCCATGTGCAGAATAGCACACCATGTGGTAGGCAAACATGAAAACTATGGTTACATTGCAAACACTGACATGACAACAGAATGTACTTTACTTTCTTCCTTCCAAAGAAATTTCATTCATGAGGCTCTTAATATTTATAATTTGGATATCTGGTTCTTCACACAGTACACTTGTGGAATGAATTTTTAAAAATCCCTATCTGAATGCTATTTAAGCCAGGTTAACATTCAGCAAAGATATAGAGCCTAAATTTGAAGAACTCCAAACACAGCTGAAATTTTTGGCTCTCTATAGAATAACAATACTAGATAGACACTGCTTTTATTAATTTGTTTTTATCCATCCCACACATGTACTGAGTGAAAGACTAGCTATACAACTTATAGAGACAACACAAAAATGAAAGTTGGGTTCCCTTATTCAAAATAATATTGAGAACTGCAAGCTGGATATAGAAGCATTCAAATGAATGTGGAGTTTTTTTTAATTTTTATTAAGAAGTTGAGTTACTGTACAATCATAAATATATATAAAATAACAATATGGCATGCATGTGGAGATTTTTGCAGCTGTGTAGGTTGAATCCCTGAAGTTGGCCCTGACACAACAAAAGTTGGACACAACTTCTGTATAATGTGCTGGGCACTGCTTTTATAGAACAGTAGAAACTCTGTGAGTTAATTGTCTTTGTGAAACTCACCGATTAATGTATATAAGGGCAGAAAATTTTATTTCTTTAAAGACTTCTCCATTATTTTCTCTAATCCAGATTTGGTTTTACAAATTCAATTTCTTCACACTCATTCCCCAGAATAGTTTTTCATTTTTCATTTCCTTGGGTACTCATTTAGCAGAAAATTTTAAGTAATAATTGTTTGCAGGACATCTTCCAATGAACTTAGGTAAAGATAAAATCCAGAAGCTTATTATTATCTTTACAAATATGTTTTTCAATAAAGCAATATAAAGGCATTTTATGGAGGGAATTTCATATCAACAGTGGGCACGCATGTGCTGTGGATTGTAGCAGCAGCTGGAAATTTTTCTCTCATTACTCTGACTTCCTGAAAGGATATTGTCCTCCAAATGTGAGAAGCATTGTCACTAAGAAACAAATGCATCTTATTAGAATGAGAATGCTGTAGATAATGATTAGGTGATTTGTCTTGAGTTTGGGACTAATACATATGTGATGGTTTTCTTGGGGGGGAGGGTGATTATATCAAAATATATTAACCCCAAACCCCCAGGAGTAGGTAGGAAACAGACAGAAATATATTCCCTTTGGCAATTGATTCCTCAGCATGCTAGCTATGCCCAAACAAGCACAGGAATTTTTTTTTTTTTGACATCTGTTTTATTTTGTTTCTTGCTTTTTCCGGCATTCAAGCTGTCAGCTCTTGCTCCATTAACAATGGGGGCTATGAGCTGGAGTATATTCAGATCACTGATGAACACTACAGGCACTGGTGTCTTCCCCGCCACCAGCTGAAATGAGATGGCAAACACTGGGAAGGGAAGGCACAGAATGCACATATTACCTGCTGCAAGGGAACAACGCATTGAGAGCAATAGAACTTTCCTGGCGCTATGTACCATTTTGCAAGGCTGTGTGTTTGAAATAATACTTTCTTGCTACAATCTGCTTCACATATTGCTTGCCATAAACAGCTGGTTTTGTTGTTGCTGCTGTTGGGGTGTTTGTTTGGTCTCTCCTATGTGCAGCTCTAAGTTCATATTCTCTTTGAGAAAGGGCAGCCGCCTATAGCATTATGATTCATGGTGGTGAGCGGTGATAGCATTCAAGACTGTAAAGTGATGTTAAGTATCCTATTGAGTTTATGAGAAACCCCCACACAAAGATTTCTGGAGAATGCTTAAAAGCACAAACTAAGCCGGATGGGTGAGGGCTTCTTTATTTTTCCATTGTGTACTTTTATTTTTATTTTTTACTTTTTGCAGTAGAATCCCTAGTATGTATTCATACTAGTGCTTTTGACAAAGTCAGCCTCTTATGCCTGTATGTAGGTAAGACATAAAAGTCTGTGTTCTATTTTTATTTATTTAATTAAACTTCTTTGAAAAGACTTCAAAGTTTGGAATGACAACTCGACTCTTCAGTAGAAACTGAAAGGGAGAGAGGAGGCTTTAGCCTTCTCCCATAATCTCCCTCTGAGACCCCAAATGAGTATATAAGTGTTTTCTCTTGTATGGCAAGATACTTTTTCCGTCCTAAATAAGGTAGGGAAACAAAGTCAGGCAGTCAGTGTAGATGAAATAATAAGGATTGATAGGAAGGAAATTGGCTGACGATCATTTTCTTTAATGGAACAAAAATTGTCCACTGCTCCAAATAAACAAATTTGTATATCAACTTGATGTCCCCTCTGCTAACAAGAGGGGCTCAGACACAGACACCCATTATCAAAAACACTTGTGGTACAGTTAGGCTATCTCACCAAGACTTCTGTGGGATGCTGCGCCCTATCCCATATTTAGTCAAGGCGAGGAACACTATGATTCAGTGTCTGTGCCCAAGGTCATGAGCATTAACTTTTGAACATATGTCCATTGACCTCACCTGTGGGCAATGTACTGCCTTTTTTTGAGCTGTACCTAAAAAGGGCCTATGAAAAGTGGCTGAGGGGGAAGGGTCCTCTGGATGGGATATAACAACAGACCCCATGTTAAGGGGTGTCCCTCGGCTCCCATCCCTTCTCCCTCTCCAGAGAAGTTTGCTCTACCCTTTTCTTATATAAACCTGTTTATTCTCACTGCTTTCTTTACTTTTCCTAAATAAAACTACTTGCTATGCTTGCCTCTGTGTTCCGTGATGTTCATTGTCGACTCTATGAAACAAGAACCTGGTACTGATATCAGAAAATAGGTATCACAAGTAACCGTTCAATAAAACCATCCTTTAAATGTGTGAAATTCTTATTAATCTCTAATATGCAATCTAAGTGTAAACAATGTGCTTGCTGGGAGAAGCAAGTCTCAAGACTTCTTTTCCTTCAAAACACATTTTTTTTTACCCTAAGCTCCTTCTGTGTAAAAATTCTGAAACCACCAGTGTTCATTCCCTAGATGCTTACAGCTTTCTTTCCTAATATGTCTTTGGGTTTCTTTTATTTTCCGTACATTGTGAATGTTTTCCCCTCTCCTAGTCTTTTCATCAGTGTATCTCCAACTTGGCAACAAAGCTCTCCGAATCAATGTCCCTGTGGACTCTAGTTCCCTATTCATTCTCCTCCCTCCTTACACCTTCTCATTTTCAAAGATACACACTACCTATTCTAGGAGTTCCTTGACCAGGAATCATTTCTAGGTTTCTTGAAGTTGTCAAAAAACAAAAAATGACAGATTTTCATGCAACCTGCAATTGACTTTCCTAAGCAATGGATTGAGTTTAACATTGCAAGGTGATGGGGTAAGGTAAACACCCTAGTGATATGCTGAAAGAAAAAAACAGCCTTAGCAATTTTAACATAATTGATCAAAAGATCATTCTTTCCAATTGAAATCATGCATGTTTTTTCTGAGCACCCATGTATGGTTTGAGTTTTGGATTATTTTGCTGCAGACACTCAGCGTAAGCAATAGAAAGCAGCAAAGGCCATTTTCCTGAGCATCAATTCAGCTGGACCTCAATTTACATCCCTGAAGTATAAATTCATAGACTTTGGGCAGCTGTTGTCCATCACCTATATTTTCAGTTTACCATCACTAGACAACAGTGTTGGAAAGAAGTAGGAAGAAAAAAATTATTAATTTAGTACATTTTCTTGCTTTTAGAATTATGTAAATGACTTAGACAATATTTTATGTAGTGGACATAAACTTCCGAAGACTGCAGTTTTGCTGCACTTGGTATGACATCAGGGACTCAGAGTCTTTTTCTTCTGGTATCCTGGTATACTTAGCAGGAAACACCAATAGTTCCCAACAAACGTGGTCTTCCATCCTACAGACATTCTTCATTACTTTTCCTAACTAAATCCAGTTTTGACATAAACAGATGTCTGTTTACAGTCATCTAAGCCTAACCTGGCAGAAACAGACATTTCTTCACTGTTCAACAAACCTTTATAGATCACCTCCTTTGTGTTTGGCAGTGGACTTGAGAGAGATTTCTCTGCCCCTAAGAAAGTATTCACTATAAATCCAGTTGAAAGCTTCATTCAGCTGTAAACTGAGTTTTGATAGAAGCACCTGCATTCCAGAAGCCAGTCCTGGAGTACTGAATAGATTGATGTGGAAGCATGACCATTTTCCAACTTCTAACCCAGATCGTCTTGATGATTATCTGAACATTTTATTTCAATTTACTGTTTGGGACTTTTCTGCCTCATATATTTTTCCATTAAGAGTTATGTTTTTCTAATTATAAAGTCAAGTGACTGAGAATTCATTGATATAATTATATTGATTTGTCTAATTTTAAATAGAAAAATAAAAAACATGCAATTGTATTGAAGAAGTTGATTTTAGAAAATGTTCAGCCCTCTGAGATGACTCATGGTTCACCTTCATTCTTATCTAAACCTACCCGGTGGAAAATCATTATGTCAGTTGGGAAGATATTTGCAGTGCTCACAGACACAGAGCTGGGGTCTTGCTGGCTGTGTGTCACTGGCAGAGGAGGAAGTGGAGAGAGTGCAGAGAAAATGAATTTAAATGTACATCTTGGAGGCCAGCAGTGATATTTTCTAAGCAATTTGGCATCACTCACAAATAAGGTTACAAAAAAGCATTAAGGTTAATGATAAGTAAAGGAAACCAACACTGAAGTTGTTGAGGTATTATCCGGTAGAAGAGGGAACAAAATGAGGAAAGACCCCATCAGCGGGTCTCCAATACCACACAAAGGCTGGCTTTAGAGGAATACATTTAAGGCTTGAGAAGCAAAGCAATTCCAGCTTTTTATGAATCAGGGACAGTATCTGCTCATCACTTGAGGTTCAGAATAAAGCAGGGAAGAAAGCAGGGATGCTTGCTTCTCCTTTCTCTAGATGCTACATACTTCCTAGGGTATCTGATTTACCTGTGCATGGTACCTCAGTTTCTTCCTACACATTCATCTTAAAGTTCTATCCTTTGATCATAAACTGTAAACTGGACATCTCCAAGAAGACTGGAAAATCTAGGATGAGAAGAATGAAACAGGCACCAGGATTATCCTTGACTTGCTTACATTCCCCTGAGGCAGGCACTTGGTCACCAGAAAATCATAGCAAGGGAGTAGCAACTGTCAGTGTCTGCCAAGTGGTACTTCAGGCCCCAACGTGTGCTCTCCCTTACCCACAACACACACACACACACACAACCACCCCCCTCTGGAAACACTCTTCAGAAAGCTTCTACCTTTGCATGCATTCATTCAACTATTACTTATAGTAGATATATCTAATGTCCCTATCTTTTTTTCCTTTATTAAGCCAATGATAAGTGTTTGTTGACCATGAGCTAGCACAATGCCAATGGGTGAAAAAGAGAAAAAAATAAAAAAGACAGATTTCACCCATAATCCCACATCCTCAACACCAATGGTTAGTGGATTCACCTTTATCAGATTTTTCATTCTTCCAGAAGATATGTGAATTACTTTAGTTTTGCCTTGCTTTTGGCATTTCTGATATCACAGTGATTATATGTTTTTAAGATCTAACCTGTTTTATCTTATCCCAAGATGATATTTTTTTTAATCAGAGGAAACAGTTGACTTAAGAAAGGATAGAAAGGAAAAGTTTCTCCAGGAGAAGGGAGCCTCAGAGCCAAGCACTCAAAGAGGGGATCCACTTCGTATTTCTTATAGTCTCTCTGAATAGGATATTTCAAAGTCATTTAAAACTTTTATACAGGTCAAACATCCCTAATCCCAAAATCTAAAAATTTGTGAGCACTGTCATGATACCACAAGTAATTACACATCTGACCTCATGCGACAGTTACAGTGAAAATACAAGTACATTAAAAATATTGCATAACACTGCCTGCAGGCTAAGCACATAGGTGTATGTGAAACAGAAATGGATTATGTGTTTGAACTTTAGGCCCGTCCCTAAGATATTCTATTTTGTACATGCACTGTGGCTCAGTGGTTTCGGCGCTTGCCTGGCAAGCAGGAGGACCCGGTTCAAACCCCAGCACTTACACAACTAAGTGTTGGAGCAACTAAGGCCATGTGAAAAACTAAATAAAGTTGTTTTTCTCTTTCTCTGTCTCTCTCACTGTCCCTCTCTCTTTAAAAAAAAAAAAAGAAAAAGAAAAATGTAATATTTGAAACACTTCTGTTCACAAGTATTTTAGATAAGTGATTTAGCCTATGTTATATAATTCCTAGCAGCTGTATAATTTTCCACTGAATGAATGTAGTGAAATTTCCCTAATCATTTTTTCTTTAACAGATAACAAGAATTATTTTTACTCTTTTGTTATTAAAAACAATGCTGCAGTGAATATTCTCATACCTATATTTTAACATATATCCTTAATTTTTTTCATAGGTGGAATTCTTAAAGGTGTAGTTCTAAGTTCTAATGTTATATGACCTTTGATATGTAGCCAAACTACAATTATGAAGTTGTATCATTCCACAAAGAATATGAGAATACTTATTTATTTCTAGGTTCACCAGTTTGAAAGGCCCAAAGTTACCTGTCATTATTCATGTTGGCTTTTTGCTTTTTTAATACATGAAGCTGAAATTTGCTTATGTATTACTTAGCAATTAGAACACATTTTGTTTTGTATCACCTCTTTATGCCATTTGGCCATTTGTCCTATGGGCATGTACTTTTTTCTTGAAATATATATACAGGAGTTTATTATATACTCTGAATATTAATGGATCCCTTATCATTAATATATATTTGAGTATTTTTCTCAATTTATTATTTCAATTTTTATGCAGTTTATGAAATTGCTTGTTGCCATTCTGAAGGTTATTTTTGTGTGTGTAGAATGTTCCCATGTAGAATTTCTATTCTAAAATATGTTTACTAAAATATATTCACCAAAATATGAATTTTAAGATTAATAAAACATGGAAAGCTTTAAAATGAAGAAAGCTTTTAAAATTCAAATGTGTGAAATCTCTACTATTAAAATATAAAGGTATAAAGTTCAGTGTTTTATGTCTATATAATGTTCCTTCATATAAATTGTCGTCATTCATTTGGCTAGTCCCCAGTTAATGTAAGCTTAAATTAATGTGCTAGTGCATAATGTTTGGACACTGATCAGATTATTTTCTTAAGATAAATTTCAATATGGAGAATTATTAAACATACAATATGTCATTTTCTGGCTTTTGATACATACATTTTAATAATCTGTCCTTAAGGAAAAGAACTAATACATACTTCCACCAGTGTATAAGAGAGATGGCTAATCCAAATCTACCAATACTAGATAATGTCATTCTTGTTTATTTTCATATGTTGATATATAAAAAAACTTTATATATAAATTTAATGTTAGTATTTGATAGGAAAAGCAGATAGATGAGCCAAATTTTAGGAAGTTTCAGAGGTCAGGATAAATTTAGACTTGCTCATGAAGAAAAAAGTATCAGAGAAGTCTATATCCATTTTCAATTTGGAAGTGATACAGTAAGGTTGGAATTTTAGAAAAATCAGTTTGGTGATTTAGAATCTGTCGCAATGATTGAGCAATAATTAAATTAGTTCCAACAAAGATGTACAGGAAGTATTAAAACTCAGTTGAGGAAGCAACTGGATGTGGAAAGGGAGTAAAGAGAAGAAAATTCCCTAGGAATTCAATAGAAGTTGGGATTTCCCATTTAGGAATAAGAGATAGCAGTAATATGATGATTGGGAAGTTGTTCAAGTGGAAGCTATCGGACTGATGAGTTTAAGTTGATGATCAGTGAGGGAAATAGGGGAAGTATCCTGTATGGAGAGCCTACTGCGGTTAAATAGGGAAGACACAGCAAGGCGGAAGAATATAACTATGAATATAACCATGCTGTGTCATATCCTGCTTGTCCTCTGGCACTACAAACCAAGGAAAGATAAATAGGTTAATGTGCAGAGTATTCCAAAAACTGGAATAGGTCATGCTAATAATTGGGTGAGGAACTGGAAAGTGGAAAAGAGAAGAGCTGGATAACCTTTGTTGAAAGACCCCAATTCATAGAAAGAATTTTAGAATTTGTGTAGTTTGGTAGTTTTCAAATTAAATGATCTTAGGAACCTAAGTGGATTTAAGAGTTTGTAGAATGCAGATTAGAGAAAATACTCTGTGTGTGTGTGAGTGTGTGTGTGTGTGTGGTATGGTGTGCATCCACTTGTGGAGAGAAGAAGAGATAGATGTTACCTTGATCACCTTGAACTATTGTAACAAAATATAATAGACTGAGTCACTTAAACAACATTAGATTTATTTCCCAAAGCTCTGGAAGTTGGGTAGTAGTTTAGATTAAGGTGTTGGAGGATTCCGTTCTTGGTAAGAGCACTCTTCGTGGCTTACAATCATCTTTTCTGTGTGTCCTCATATGGCAGAGATAGTGAACCCTGGTCTCTTCCTGTAAAGAACATGAATTCCATCATGGGGCCTTCACCTGCAGGACCTCATCTAAATGTCATTACTTCCCACAGGCCCCACCATCACATTAGGAGTTTGATCTTTAAACTATGAATCTTGGGGAGCTACAAATATTCAATCCATGGTATGTTGTAGAACTGTTCCAGGTTTTTCATCCACTATATGACCAGAAAGACTCCACACTTAATTCTCTAGTACATTAGATTTTTGTATAAGATTTTATTTATAAAAATATCTACTATGGCATTAAGATTTGAAACCCAGTAGTTTAGTCCTACATTGTAAATTTACAAATGATTAAAAAATGAATCCCCAGGAGATTAAGTGTCTTGTTTAAACTCATTCATTCATTTTTCATCAATGAATACTCATTCATGAGCACCTACTTTGAGGTGGGCACCCAAATAGGAATTGAAAGCACAGCGATGAGTAAGAATGAACAAAGAGAAAGAAACAAATATTGATCATGACCACCACACAAGCAGGTGTACAAATGCAAAATAAGGTGTCCATGATGTAACTGGGCCTGCGTCAGCAGTGTCTGAGTTCAGAAATCCTTTGGAACAGTGTACCACAGACCCTGAAAGGACCTACTCCACTGGATTTCAAGTACAAATAATTACAAAGTAAGCATAAAGAAATTAACAAATTTAGGCAGTACCTTCCATACTTAACTCAAAGTGAAATGACTAGATTTCTAAATAATTAGAAGCATTGCCTATTTCAACAGCAGAGGTCTTAATGTAAAAATTGCAACTTTTGTGTTTTCTGTAGACATTGACTTTTGTTCTGAATGTCATCAACCTCAAATGCTATTACTTTATATGAATACTCAAATCTCCCTCCACTCCACTCCCTCTCCCTGTGGTCTTTTTGGGTAAATTAGCATCACTTGCCTCAGGAACTATTGACATACTGATAACAGCAACTTCTGCTGAGATCCTTTAAATTTTGTCATGGATCAATACATGCCACATGATTTATTTCCATGGCTTTACACTTTATATTATAAAAGTAATATGTGTTCACTGAAAGAAATTTGCGGGGAAAAGGATAATATAATAACACAAGTGAAAAATAATAAAACTGCTTGTAAACCCACCACACAAAAGTAAAAATTGTTAACATATTTGCAAATATCTTTTCAAGTATTTTTATCTGCATAAACACTGCTTTACAAAATTGGACTTTTACCTTCTGTTTTATAGCTTCATTAAAATATTTTGAAATTATTTGATGTCACTTTCTATCATATTTTCTTGATAATGACATTATAATGGTAGCCTTTTTTTTTAGAATTTTTTTGAGCCACTCAGTACTTAAAAGCACATTTGTATGCATTGTTTTATTGATATTTCACAAAAACCATATAAGATGGTCACTTTTGCTATTCCCATCTTATAAAAGAGGAAATTGAGCACAGTAGAGATTTGATAATTTGCCCAAAATTTCATAGTATGTAACTGATCAAATCCTGTTTTGAACCCAGGGACTGTTACTCAAAATCAAGAATTTTTAACCAGGCTGAATAATGCATAGCATGGTGCTGCTTTGATAATTTCTCCACAGTTTCCTCATGTTGGGTATTTAAATTTGCACATTTTATTATTTTTAAAAATTACAACCCATATTAATTGTAAATAATGTTTTGCTCCTATTCAAGCTAATTTCCTTAAGATAAATTCTAGTGATTAAAGCTGTAAGGCCCAATAGTTATTTGCCTATTTATATTATTAAATTTTTATTCAGTCCAGTTGAGAAACTATAGGCTCTAAACTGGAAATAACGGGGCCCAAAATTCAAATCTTCTTTCAATTTGCAGTGAATCATATCACTACTATATATCTTTTTAGGAAAAAGCTTAATAATCTTTATTTTTAATCTTAGAACTATGAAATATTTTGAAAGAAATAAAAGATGATTTATATGAATTCAAATTTGACAAACATTTTTAAGATGGAGATTTTAGAAAATATTTTAAGGCAAAATTCAGGACCTAGAAAAGTGCCTTGAATATGTAATGGACCCTCAGTACGGGAATGGTGATTTGTCCAGATCTGGAAAGGGCCCTGTGTTCTTATTTTTGTGATATTTTTCCTAACAAACTAGTCACCTGAATCCCTTGATGATTGCAGAGATAATCTGGAAACTAATTAAAGAAAAAAAAGATTAAGGTCAAATGATCTTCAGTGATCTGTTACACCTTTTGCATTATATTTACCATTTAGTAGAATTTCTTAGCAGGTTTGTTTCCAATATTACTATATCTGGAAACACCTTCTATACATGGAAATTATTTATGACATATTTTGAAACTACAATAGCACTTTGGAAACAATTGGAACTTTGCACTTTAACATTATTTAAGCAAAAATTTAAAAGAGCTGGCATCAATACATGAACCTGAAAGTTTGACTTTTCTTGAAAAATCTAGTTCCTAAGTTGCAGACAGGTACTGCAACATTCCTATCTCTCTCTGCACCATAAAAAAATGCTTTTTGATGATTTATTTCCATATTTAGGAAAGGCTAAGTAATAAAGATTCATTTCCACTGTTTTTCTCATTGTTGCAGTGAATTGATGTTATGTAATTCTCTCCAAATCACTCCTGTATATCCCTTGTCTCCATCACCTACCCTACATACATCCCCTGTAGAAAGATGGCTCAGAACACCAGGAATAAGTTTTCTGTATTCAGCACAGGACACAGACACAGGACAATTTCAAATAAGGGATTCCCAGTTGTCCCTGCTACCATTGTTCTCAACCTCTTCCCTTCCAATATTTATGCTCCATAATTGAGGGTTGGATATAAAATTCTAAAACTTGTGTTTTCTCGTTGATAGCACTGGGTTGTTAGAAATGCAATATGACATAGTGGTCTGAAATAAAATAGATCCAGTTTGTTCACTGTGATGTTGAGCAGTTCCTTAAACTTATTGACTTATTTTTCTTCTATGTTTGGAGGATAATAATAGCACATATGTAATGAGGTTGCAAGCAAGGTTAAATATGATAATGCATATAATGTGTTTTTGTAATTAGTTGCCTAAATCATGCTAAATTGCTAGAAATCTAAAGCACACAGCTAGATGGTGATGAAACTATTTTTTGGCAGTCACCAAATCCTAGGCTCAAAATCCACATATACTATCCAGGACAACCTTCCCTGGGCCTCTTCTTGATGGCTTTCTATTCTTGCATGCTGAGTTTTAGGAATAAGTGCAATGTGTTCTCAAAGCTTTCCTATACTTTCTCCCATCTGCCAGAGGCACTATTTCCCTTTTAGCTTCCATGTCCTCCTTATTCATCATTAATATTGTACTTTGATTCTGGCTCCTTTCCACTTATCTTTCAAAGAGCCATCATCACTTGGTATATACCACTCCTTATAATTTATCTTTATAACCATGCCATGTCTATACCTTGTCACGAAAGAACCCAGGCCTTTCTACTTCAATAGAGGGCAGAAATAGCCTCTGAAGCCAGACTACCAGAGTTTAGTCCCGTGTTTCCACAAATGCTAGTCCTTTAACATTTTAGCTGGGTGATTTTGAATACATTCTCTACCTTACTTTCCTTACCTGTAATATATGGTAATTAAAATTTTATGTACCATTGTTGATGGGACTGCAGAATAGTATAACCACTATGGAAATCAGTATATAGACTCCTCAAAAAATTAGGACTGGAATCACCATTGACCCAGCTATCCCACTCCTGGGTATTTATCCAAAAGAACTAAAATCAGCAAACTGTAATGATATAGCCACCTTAATGTTTATAGCAGCCCAATTCACAATAGCCAAATTATGGAATCAACACCAGATGCCCATCAATGAATAAATGTATTTTTAAAATTCTGGTGTATATACAAAATGGAGTTTTACTCAGCCATGAAGAAGAATGAAATTTTGACATTTGCTGGTAAATGGATCAAATGGATCAAACATCATGCTAAGTGAAATCATCCAGTCTCAGAAAATTAGGAGTGAAATTTTTTTCTCATATGTGAAAACTAGAGCAAAATAAGGGAAAGAAGGAGGGGAGGATCAGATATCATAAAGATAAAGGAAAGATCAGTAGAGAGGGAGGAGGGACAGGAAAGGGGAGGAAATGCAGAATTTTTTTTAAAAAAATTGTGCTATGTGCGTATTTAAATATGCCACAGGAAATTTCACCTTTATGTTTAAGTAGAAAGAATCAATCAAAAATAAATGAATAGATGATCAAAAGGAAGATTAGTAGAGTAGAAGTAGGAGAATGGGGGGACAGAGGAAGGAAGGGGAAAGGGAAGAAATGTGAACTGAACTCAAATCCCATGCATGTATAATTTTGTCAGAGTGAACCCATTTTTTAAGTAGTAAAAAAAATGAAAAAAATGAAATAACATTGTGTGTACCCCATTGAGTTGTTGTAAAGATCAAATGCATACTTAGAAAGCACTTACAGTAGTTCCTTGTGCATGATGAACACTAGGTAAATACCTACAATATGGTAATTATTGTGAACTCTTACAGGATGCCAAATGTAACTCAGAGTTACCTATTCCCAATTCATACCCTTATTCCTTGCAACCAGCCAATAAATGGACCTTAATTAACTGATGTATTAAACAATATTGTGAAGTGCCTGAAACTGTGCTCAAGACAGGGAAGCACTTAAAAAAATGAATCCTTTTTGTTGACTCCTAACCTCTCCAGTATCCATTCTCTTGTAAATCTCTTCATTTGGATTGTAAGATCCTATTCTTCCCTGCTTCTCAGCTTTTGTTGTTGTTTATTTCTTTTGTTTTGTCTTCTACTACTTGAACCTTTCCTTTTTTATCTCTTTTCCTTGTGTACCTGTTCATTTCTCCATGCTGTGAGCTCTCTGAAGGCATGGGGAATCTCTTATTTATCTTTTGCTCTCAGTATCTTAAAAATAATGAGTTTAGAAAACTTCATAAACTTTGGTATTTAACTTGGTTCTATTAACTTACTACATAAAGATTGTTTTAAAATGTCTTCAATTTCATTTATGTTTACTTATATACAAGTCTAAATGTGCTTTGGACTTTCATACCATCATGGTTATTTCATTTGTATGTCTTAAATTGTAAGATCTCTCTTTTGGATACTAGCTTATTATCCTTCTGTCCACTTTAATTCCTCCCTCTTTATTGCAACTTACACTGATAATGCCTAACATTCATTGAGTGCCTATAATATTCCAGATGCTGTATTAGCTGCTTTACATAAATTCTTTCACTTACCATTCACATAATCCTATGACATAGCTATTTGCTTATTGTACAGATAAAGGACTTAAGGATCCAAAAAATCAAATGATTGTCCCTAGGTCCCAGAGCTAATGCCCTTGGCAGAGTTAGGCTACAAATCCATGTTTCTTTGATCTTTTCTCTGTCTTTTTGAAAGTTTAATATATCAAATGTCAGCTTGAAATTCTAGATGATAATTATCATAGAAACTCAGAGGAAAAGAATCTTTTTCAATAATATGCCTTATTTTCTTTTAAGGTCCAGTTCTTATCCACTATTTTTTCTCACTATATCTATTAGTACTTTACAAAACAGTCTGCCAGGACCTCAGAGAAAGTGGCATTCGACTACCAGACCCCTTGTCTGGGTTGGCTCCAATTGTATTGGAAATTGGCTCTCCAGCTGGGCTGGACTGCAGTTGGGAAACGTGATTGTAGATGGTGAACTGCCACTGCTGCGATGTGAACCAGACATGAATGCTAAGCAATAGCATCTACAATTTGTAACCCAGGAACTGCCAAACTGACAGCTAGACTAAACTACAGCTGCATAGGAAGACGTGGCTGGTTTCACGGCTCAGTCAATCCCAAGTCTCACATTATACTGTGATGAATACAATCTTACTGTCCCATAAACTGAGATGCTGTCAATTACGAATCTCGGTTAAATTCTTAGTGAGCATTTCATCTGTGAACACCCTTGTACGCCTCGTAATGGCCCTAACTTGAGTTGGTTTGGATTAGCCTTTAAAGTGAACATGCAGTTCATTAAGCTTATAGTAGCTTCACTGCAACTGCACTTCCCTCCATGAACTAAATAGATTCCTTGCATTTTATCCAGGACTAGATGAAAGAGATCCATAATGCTGTGCTAGAAATAAGCCTCGACTCTGAGGGACTTGAACAGATAGAGTATATGAAATGAATAATATTAGTAATGAGCAAAACTTGAAAGGGAAATCTAAAGGTTTAGAGAGTTTTCTGACTCTTTTTTAAAGAGCGTGTACCAAATGATTGTTTTATCTCATTTTTGCTTTGAGGATTTCTTCCCACAGGCCTGGAATAGTCATTTCGTACTTCACCAGATGGAAAATCTGCTTACTTTCCTCACCATCCTCTCACATGTTGCTTTGTCTTTCATTTCCTTCATGTAAGGGACATTTTCAAGTGCCTATTATGGAACACACTGGAATTGTATCTGAGGAACTCTTTCACACAAAAACCAATGGTCTTGGGATAAAAAGGTGGCTACCAGTAGAGCATTTGCCTGGCATGCACAAGGACCCAGGTTCTATCCTCAGCATTACATACGCAACTAAATAAAAGATAAACAAAAACCAGATGAAAAATATAACTCTCTGTTGGATCTCTGCCCTCAGAAAGCTGTTGGCCTGGTGGGGAAGTCAAATACTTAAGGAGGAAGCGTGGTAGCACATGGAAAGATGTTCATAATGTACGAAGGAGTTCAGGGAAGGCTTTTAAGAGATGATAGTTAAATTAAATTTTAAACAGTTTTAAGTAAGGAGAAGAAAAGCATCCAAAGAAAGAAATACCTTGGTCACAGATAGTTCTTCTATGATAGAATTTCTGCAGAAAGGGAAGGAATTCGTTATATTCCAAATATCAACAACTGAGGAAGCCATTGGGGTTTTAGAATGGATGCCTTCATTTGCAATGTAATCAAATATTTTTTCTTAGGAACACATTTTTGGAGGCTAAAACATTTTTCAGTAAAATTTCACTATTTTCTTCTCCCAGGAAAATGCACATTGTTCAGCCACATGGGTGCTCTGTTAAACACTGACACCTCAACTCTTTGAGTAGAGTTACTGGCTATCCAGCATTTTTTGAAGGTTAGGAAATAAGAATCTAGATAGACGTAAAATCACTTTAGTGAAATACCTTAGCAAATACACTGGAGCCTACAGGGATATACATGAATGTCATCAATATAAATTTTTGAGAAAGTGGTCCACCAGTGTGTTGGGAGGTAGCCACACTGAGTCCAAAATTAGTCAGGTCCTTTCCATAGCATCTGTAATCCTTTTGTTTTTAACTTTCAAAAGTCTGTTCACTGTAAAACCCAAGAATACATTATATAGCGTCTTCTAGGATGAAAAAATTTGTATGCTTAATCTTAAACTTTGTATCACTGTTTATAAGAAAATAGCATTTAATGCTTCAGTGTGCATTTGCACATATTCTAAAAGAGGCTTTTCTTAAAATTTCAGAGATGTAAATTGGCTATTATATTTTGCAAAGCAGATGTATGTTTCATTCGACAAATAGCTTAAGAATATCTCTCTGACTCTTTATGCAACAGATCCTATGGAAAGTAAAAGTATAAGAATAAGTCTAATTTGGAATAAAGGTAATCATAGACAAATTCTGAATTTTTTTATGAATGTTCATCTTCTTTATTAGGCTCAGATATCTGTATCTCTCCAGATTTATTAAGGTATAATTGAAAAATATTCACAATGTACAACATGATGTTTTGATATATGTATATATTATGAAATGATTAATTCAAACTAATTAACATAACTGTCACCTCACAAACTTATCACACTTATCATTTTTGGCAATGAGAACTTTTAATATTTACTCTCTTAGCAGTTTTCAAATACACAGTGCAATCTTTTTTTACTATAATCATCATGTGTAATAGGTTGGATATGAGGTATCCCCCAAAATCTTCCATGTTAAAGCAGGAATGCTCAGAGATAAAATAATAATATTATGTGAGCTGTTACCTAATCTGTGAATTAATTCATCTGTGGATTCATACTTTGAAAGGACTAACTGGGTGGTAAGTCTGGTTGGTGAGGAGTGGCTGGAGGTGGCATGTCACTGGGGCATGTTCTTGGGGGGTTCTATTTTGTCCCCCAGGCTCCCCTCTCTCTCTTTCTTCCCCTCTTCCTCCTCACCTCCTCATCCCCTCCTCCTCCCCTCCTCTTCCTTCTCCCTCTCCTCCTCATCTCCTTCTCATCCCCTCCTCCTCCCCTCCTCTTCCTCCTCCTTCTCTTCCTCCTCTGCCTCCTCCTTCTTCTTCCTGAGCAGGACTCCTTTGCTGTACTCTTTGGCAGTGATGCTCCATCTCACCTCAAGCCCATGGCAGTGGAATCATCTAGCCGTGGACTAAATGTCTGAAATCATGAGCCCAAATAAACTTTTCCTCCTCTAAATTATTTTTATCAAGTGACAGTGATGTAAAGCTGACTGACATACCATGTTGTACAATAACTCTGCAGCATATATTTATCCTAACTGAAATTTTGTGCCCTTTGACTTACATCTCCTCCTTTCTTCCTTGTACCCTCCTCCATGTACCCTGGCAACCATTACTCTACTCTCTGCTTCCATGAATTCAACTTTTTTTTGATTGCACATATAAATAATATAATTTAGTATTTGTCTTTCTGTGCCTGGCTTATTATACCTATATGAAGTCTTCCAGGTTCATATGTTAATGCATGTGACAGGTTTCTTTGGAAACCTATTTTTGGTATTGCATTAGTAATTTATATCCCCATCAAGAGTATGCGAGAATTCTTTTTTCTCCATATTCTCAGCAACACTTACCTTTGTCTTTTTGATAATAGTCATTTGTATTTCCTTTTGAGAAATGTCCATTTGTGTCCTTTGTCCACATTTTGTTTTATTTTTGGTGTAGGGGATTGAATCCAAGGCCTTGTGCATGCCAAGAATCCACTGCATGAATGAGCATCCCCCAACTTGGCCCCCTTTTTAACTGGGTTTCATATATACTTTTTTGCTACAGAGTTGCTTCCATTCCTTATATATTTTGAATATTAATCCATTATCATATTATGGCTTGCAAACATTTTCTCCCATTCCAAGTTCTCTTTTCACCATTTTGATTGTTTCCTTTGTCACATACAAGTTTTTAGTTCAATGCAGTCTCTATTTGCATATTTTTCTTTTGCTGACTTTGTTTTGGAGACATAGCCAAATAATTATTGCCAGACTAATACGAAGATTTTTCTGCTTTTTCCATGTGTTTCCTTCTAGGAATATTAGAGTTTCATACGTTATATGTAAGTCTTTAATCCATTGTGAATTGATTTTGTAACAATATGAGATAAGGGTCGTTCCACCTTCTCCTGGCCTATAATGTTTCTGTTGAGAAAACCACCAATAGTCTTCTGGAGGTAGCCTTGAGGATAATCCAGCTTTCCATCACAATAAGGAAATACCCAAGGTAACTAACTCACAAAGATAAAATGTTTATTTTCTCGCAGTTGTAGAGGTTCCAGCCTATGGTCAGTTAGCCCCATTGCCTTGGGTCTGTGGTAAGATAGTACTTCATGGCAGTAGTGTTTGTTGGAACACAGCCATTAAATTCCTTGCCGGGAAGCTAAAGATACTGAGGAGGCAGTTAGTGGGGGTCTCACAATTCCCTTCAATTGCATGTACCCAATGACCTTAGGATCTACCTCCCAGTAGCACTATCTTGGGAACCAAGTGTTTTAGCAAGGTACCTTTTTTTTTTTAAATTTTTTTTATTAGAATATAGAAGTACAGTTGAGGGAGAAACATTATCAAAACATTATCAATGAGTGGATATAAACTTTGTTATTGAGGGGAAAAACCAGATCATGTATATCCACCTTGAATTTTACCTTTTGCATTTTCCCCCAGAAGAGCTCATGCATTGAATGGATAGTTTGTGGAGGAATGACATCGGCTTCTGGGATGGTTCCCCCCTCTTCCCAATTTCCAGTCTCCTATGAGTTCTTTATATACCCTCCCCCTCCCCATCCCCCTCCCTACACCTCTGAGAATCCTATAGAGCCATCCCCCTAATGTT